>JAWQEG010000575.1:0-47500 GCA_033782935.1 Petrolisthes cinctipes
AATAGAGAGTGGTGCAACAAAATGTGGATATAGAGAGGAGAAATGAGATCAAGAAAAGTAAAAATAAGAAATGTTGAATAGATAGGAACAAGAAAACGATGCAAAAATAACAACAACAAAAAAAGGAGCGACGAAGAAGAAGCAAAGGAGAGGAGGAGGAGGAGGTGAGTGAGGGAATGAAAAAAAATGAAGTATAAAAAGTAGAAGGTGGAGAGTGAAAGTGGAGCAGGGGAGGAAGGCTATATGGCAGACACGGTGGAGGAGTGAAAGTGGAACAAGAAGGACTACTAAAATATACCAAGAAATTCAGTGAGTGTCAGTCAGGCGAACTTATATCAAGGTAAAGAAATGAAGAAATGTAAATGGGTGGAGACTGTAGACTGAGGGCAAGTAGGTGGAGTTAAAAAAAAAAAAAGAGAGAGAGAGAGAGAGAGAGAGAGAGAGAGAGAGAGAGAGAGAGAGAGGAAAGGCTAGGGATGGTATTGTGGAGTCGAGGAGGAGGAGTGTAGTGTAAGAGAAGAGGGAGGAAGGAAGGGGTATATATAGTTGAAGAGGCTCGAGAGGGTTAGTGGAGAAGGATAGTAGATGTTGTTATTCATGGAGAGGGTGGTGAAGGATGGTGGAGGAAGTCAGGGAGAGGGTGGTGAAGGATGGTGGAGGAAGTCAGGGAGAGGGTGAAGGATGGTGGAGGAAGTCAGGAGAGGGTGAAGGATGGTGGAGGAAGTCAGGGAGAGGGTGGTGAAGGATGGTGGAGGAAGTCAGGGAGAGGTTTGGATGGGGGAGGGGCGGTGGATGGATGAGGAAGAAGAGGTCTGATGGTGGGGATAAGGACTTGAAACGTAAGAGAATAATAACCTAACGTGGAGCAACGAGAGAAAATAACCAAATCTTCTTTACAATACAGAGCAACAGATGGAATGATGGTGTTCAGACCTTATGTTTGTTTTCAAGTACTACACCCTTTAAAGTGATGAAGTGTTTAAATGTAGTAAGATGACCGTGTGTGTGTGTGTGTGTGTGTGTGTGTGTGTGTGTGTCGTGTGTGTGTGTGATGTGACAGATAGGGTAGAGGGATGATTGTGAATGGAAAAGGATTGGACAGGGATTTGGAACAAGCAGGGTGGGGTAAATGAGAGAGAGAGAGAGAGGAGAGAGAGAGAGAGAGAGAGAGAGAGAGAGAGAGAGAGAGAGAGAGAGAGAGAGAGAGAGATGGTTGGTCGTAAAAGGCGGTAGTGGTGGTGATGGAGTGTAGCACGAGACCAATCCCCTCGTCTGGTATAGTATGGTCTGGTCTGGTAGTTAGTTAGTTAGTGGTGTTGTTGTTATGGTAGTAGGTGGTGGTTGTGATGTTATGGTAGTGAGTTAGTGGTGTTGGCCATGGTGTTAAGGTATTTAGTTGGTGGGTGCATGGTTGTACTGTAGTGTGCTATGTATGGTCTGGTCTGGTTAGGTTAATTAGTGGTTGTATTGTTATGGTAGCTGGTAGTAGTGGTGGTATTGTTATGGTAGCTGGTAGTAGTAGTGGTGGTATTGTTATGGTAGCTGGTAGTAGTGGTGGTATTGTTATGGTAGCTGGTAGTAGTAGTGGTGGTATTGTTATGGTAGCTGGTAGTAGTAGTGGTGGTATTGTTATGGTAGCTGGTAGTAGTGGTGGTATTGTTATGGTAGCTGGTAGTAGTGGTGGTATTGTTATAGTAGCTGGTAGTAGTAGTGGTGGTTGTAGTGTGCTATGTTTTGGTTTAGTACACGTCTATAGTTGTTGTTGTTGTTGAAGTTCCTCAAGCTGTCTGGCCGAACAGCCCCGAGTTCTTGAGGAAGGCTATGGCTTGAACGGGCTTTCCCACAGTGCCCTCAGTGAGTGTATCTTGTGTTGTTGGCGAGTGTCGTTGTGTTCGTTGCAGTCTTCCATGATGTGTTTTAATAGAATGGGGTGCTGTGTTGCATCCTGGGCAGGTATCTGTGATGGCTCTGTCTAGTTTCTTTTGATATGTTAGAAGAGCCGGATGGTGGCCGCTTCTCAACCTGGCCAGGTGAACTCTGTCTTCGCGGGGTAGGGAGGATTCTGATGGGTGGATGTCAGGGGGTCGTGCATGCAGCAGGGTGTTGTTTTTAAGTTTTTTGATGGAATGGTGGGTGATTTGAGTGTGGATGTGTTTTTTGAGGCTGGTTTGGGGTGGGCAGGGTGTAAGAGATGATAGTATTTGTGTGTGGTATCGTGTACTGGGGGTTGTTTTGATATTTCTTGGCATCTCTGGGTGTTTTACCATGTAGTGTAGTGGGTGGTGTAGATTTCTGGAGGCTGCGGCAAATGTTTGTGTGCCTCTCATGTCAAAGTGGTCCTTAATCTTAAGGATTTTGGTTTCGTGGTGTAAGTGATCTGTAGGTGTGGTAGCTGTGCAGCCTGTGATTATTCTTAGGGCTCTGTTTTGTATGGTCTGTAGGGTGTTGAGATGAGTTGTTGTTGTTGGTGTAGCACTGATTGTATTAAGGGGGTAATTTACTTTTGTTACATTGGAGTGCCTCGATTCCTCCAAAGTATGCCAGGAAACAGGACCAGATTAACAAAGGTAATAGAGTTCTGTTGCTTGGAATAGTTTGGAGGAATAATATACTCTAGATTTACCAATACTGTGCTCCTCCCTTAATGGTATTATACGCTGGTCGTGGTGAAGTCTGGCTGGTAGTGTAAATGTTATGGAGGCACATGTATACAGTGTCTATTTTATGCTGTGGTAGAATCGATGTGCTTTGCTTTTTGAGTTGTGCATGATGACGGTGCAACAACAACGAGGTGTATGTTATGATGGTATGCATTCGTTGCTCTGTGTTGCTGCTGATGTCGTGTGTTGTCCTTCTTCGTAATATGTGTCACCTTACTATTGCCTTATCACCTCCCCGATAAAAAGGTGATGTGTTGTTGTTGTTATTTCCCTTCCTGGAATGCCACCTCCTACCATTGTATTGTTATTGTTGTTGTTGTTGTTGTTGTTGGTCGGCATCCTATTGAAGAATATATTTTACGTTGCTTAAGGACCTTGGACTCTATTCCTTCTGCTTTGCCTGAGCTTTAGAGTGTGTGTGTGTGTGTGTATTGTGTGTGTGTGTGTGTATTGTGTGTGTGTGTGTGTGTGTGTGTATAGTGGCACTCCCGGATATGACCCCATACATTAAGTCACCAAACACACACACACACACACACACACACACACACACACCTTTTCCTTCTGAGAGGTGGCGGACGTGAGGGGCGGCCACAACAACTTACTCTACTCGTGTGTTTGGCTCGAGAAAGGTAATAACATCAGGCAGGGAAAGAGAGCGTGAGTCAGTCAGTTAAGTAAAAGGTGAGGGAGACTTAGATTTGGGGATGGAGGTGAGCTAGTGATGGTGATAGTATTGGAGGTGATGAAGGGAGATTGGTGGTGGTGGTGTTGGAGTGCTGTAGGTAATGAAGGGGGAGGGGATTAGTGGTGTTGGTGGTGAGGTGGTGAAGGAAGATTGGTGGTGTTGGTGGTGAGGTGGTGAAGGAGGATTGGTGGTGTTGGTGGGTGGTGGTGATGAATGGTGGGTGACAGTAGTATAGAAGGGGTGGGGGAAGTGTTGAAGGAGGAGAAGAGGAATGATGGTGATGTAAGTGTTGGAAGAGGTAAGGAAGAGAGGCTTAGATGTGGTGGTGATGTGGTAATGGTGGTGGTGGTTATGACGTAACGATGGAAGTGCTCAAGGAAGACAGTGAGGATTGGTGGAGGTGACACAGTTCAAATCAGGTCACACACTATAGTCTTGACCTCATCTTACTTTCCCACATCAGTGTAGTTTAGTCACACACATACATACATACATGAGGTTTTGAAATTTACACGTGTACTGTAAGGTGTTGGCTTAGCATTACAACCACGTGTGTACCTAACATGGGTGTTCTTAATTGTTGACATATTGACGTGTTACTGATTCCTCCAAACAGACTCACTCACCTATAGTTAGAGACGCAATTCTTTAGTGAAATATAAGTCTTTAATTCGTCTTTAATATATAAATAATAATAAATATAAGTCTTTAATTCGTATTTAATGAGTATTCAAAATCCGTACAGTTGTAGAAATTCTTGGCAGTTCCTGATTTAGATCCATGCCATTTTGTCCATATATCTGTCCAATCTAATTTTTAAAACCAAATAAACATCTTTGTACTTATTATATGTTTTGGAGTTTTGTTCCACTCGTTCACTATTCCATTCTTAATCGAGTGTCTTCCTATTTTGTGTCTACATTCGTTTTATCATGTTCTTTCTTATCTTGACTACTTACTCTTACAACCATGTTTACATATAAGTCTCTTGTGTTAATCCCTTTCATCCAATTAAATACCTCAATCTGATCAGCTCATACCCTATCACGTATTAATAAAAACTCTAAATCCCCTTATCATATAACTTTAAAACACAAGAAATGAAGTTGTTCTTAAGACTACCACCTGGGTCACGTTTTGAGTACCTAGGCAACCTTCCCTCTCCTGTAACGTAACAAGGGAAGCAGCTTACAACACCACCAGTCATGCCAACGTAATGGTTTTTTTACAGCCGATCGGTAGTTTATCTTTTTTATATAGCTGTAGAAAAATAAATTTGGGGAGGATCTTACCTGCACTGATATTTTTTGTGGATATACAGTAAACCAACCATCACCGTCAACTGGAACATAAACAATTAAGGGGGTGCGGGAATAGGGGGACAGATTTGGGGGGGGTTTAGGGGGACGCGGGAGTAGGGGGACAGGCTTGGGGGGGGGTTTAGGGGGGTGCGGGAGTAGGGGGACAGGCTTGGTGGGGTTAGGGAATAGGGGACAGGCTTTCTACCCACCCCAAGCCTGTCCCCCTGTTCCCGCACCCCCCCCCAGTCCCCCACCCCCAAGCCTGTCCCCTACTCCCGCACCCCCTTAAGGCTACAACTACTAAAAAACACCAGATATTTACACCACTGACCGCCAACAAGAAACTCTTAAATTGGCATCAGCAAATCATCAACTTTACAACACGTAATACTGTACATTCCTGAACGTCAGAATATAATATACCAACACGACACGACAACAACCTGACTTCCGTAGTGTCCTCGGCTTCCCTCCCCTCCTGGCCTCACACACCAACTTACTACCTACTATAGACCTTTGCCAACTTATAGACAGGGAGGTGGAGGGAGGAGGACTTTATGGTGTTGGTTCTGTATCTTGGTATAAATGTTACAATCAGACTCTGAAACTCATTATTTCGTGAAATGACTAAATATTTTAGTCAGTCTGTGAAATGACTGATTAACCTAATATAATCTAACTTATTCCAAACCAAAAAGGGTTAGAATAGGATAGGATAGATTAAGTCATATTAGGTACATCAGTAATTTCACAGACTGACTAAAACATCTAGGCATTTCTTGAAATGAAGAACTGTAATATATGCTTGGTTCAGTCCCAAATATTGCTCCTAGTATCCATCCTGACTTGGTACAGTACCGGTACGTGGTTCTTGGTTCCTGGTTCCTTGGCACAGCTAATTGTGTTTCTCTGGTTCTGTCCTTGTACATTACTTCATCCTTACTACTACGACACCTTCACTTTATTGTATATACTTCCTACTTTAACCACATCATCCCTTACCCAATGTTTTCCCGTTACAGAAGCCTACCCATAAACTTCCTTCCTCCTTAATAATACTACCTTACCGCCACCGTCCCTGACATTACCACTTCTTTAGCCACTATACCTCTCCCTACCAGTCCCACTACTTCTCTTACAACTATCTCACCTCTTTCTGTCATTCTATCACTTATTTTGCTACTACTTAACCTCTCCCTACCACTACCACCACTTCTCTAGCCTCAACCTACCACTACCACCGATATCTCTTGCCACTACTTCACTCCTCCCTACCACTACCACCGCTTCTCTAGCCTCAACCTACCACTACATCATTTCTCTTGCCACTACTTCACTTCTCCCCACCACTATAGTACCACTTCTCATTCCTACTGCCTCAAGTAACCCTGCCTTGCCTTGCCTATAGCCTTAACTCTTCCTCTGTCACGTGCCTTATCACTTAACTAACCCATCCACTATCCCCACTACTCCCCTAATGACTCATCCTACACCTGATACCACTATCCTGTATATACTGGTCCCAACACAATTCTTCCCTATACCTCTGCTGACCCCCAAGGCTTTGTATGTACTTTACTACTATCTAAACACACTTTCTCCTATACCTCTACATATATCCATCCCTGTTTCTATCCCAAGTTCAGCTCTCACTGTGTCTTTTGTTACATCTTCTACTGTCCCCCTCCCTGACTCTGAAACTATACCATCTCCTTCCTCTACCCTCCTCCTTGTCCCTATTCCTCTCTCTGACTATCTCCTTCCTCTACCCTCCTCCTTGTCCCTATTACTCTCTCTGACCATTTCCATCTCTACCATCTTGCTTGCCCCTATTCCTCTCCCTGACCATCTCTCATCTCTACCATCATTCTTGCCCCTATTTCTCTCCCTGTCTCCATCCCTGCCATAGTCTTTTCTCCTTACCTACGCACGTGCTGTTTACTCTAACCATCTATCATTCTCCCTCTCTAAGCCTCTCACATCGTCAGTCTTCACCCAGCACTTGAAGGCCGTCGTCACCAGCTGAGGTAACCTTACGTAGCCTATCCACCTACCTTCCTTCCTATTAAGATACAATAGTGTGTGTGTGTGTGTGTGTGTGTGTGTGTGTGTGTGTGTGTGTGTGTGTGTGTGTGTGTGTGTGTGTGTGTGTGTGTGTGTGTGTGTTTCTTTCCTTCTTTTGCTGATACTCTTTTATATAGACAACATAGTCGTAACTGGGGTTTACTACTACTACTACTACTACTACTACTACTACTTCTACTACTACTACTACAAACACCACAAGATTTAACAAACATAATCCATTTTACCCAGTGTCACTCTTCCTGTCCAGTCCTGACTAACCAATTAAATTCCAACCCCTTCCACCTGTCCAATGTTGTCTCTGTTGACGTGTTGTGTGGTGTGGTCTCTAGCCTCTGCCTAAACCACCTCCCTCTGCCCAGCCTATCCCATCCTATAGCCTTTTACAGCCTCTCCTTCCCCATGCCCCGCCTTTCATCACCTGTTCCTACCCCTCCCTTCCTCTGACTAATACCTAACCCTTCCCCTGCCCTTCCCTTCCCTTCCTACCCTGTCTTCCCCTACCTTCCTACCCTCCCTTCCTTTGACTAATACCTAACCCTGCCCTGTCCTTCCCTTCCCTTCCTACCCTGTCTTCCCCTACCTTCCTACCCTGTCCTACCCTACCCTTCCACCCTGTCCTGCCCTATGCTTCCTACCCTGTCCTACCCTACCCTTCCGGCCCTGCCCTAGCCCTGCCCTTCTTACCCTGTCTTCCCTACCTTCCTACCCTTCCGGTCCTGCCCTGCCCTGCCCTTCCTACCCTGTCTTCCCCTACCTTTCTACCCTGTCCTACCCTACCCTTCCGGTCCTGCCCTGTGACCACTAGGGGGAAACAAACATACATAAGTTATTTTAAATGAGAATCGTTGGAAAAAGTTAGCCCATCCAATTCCCTGCCTTCCTCTGCCCTATCTTACCCATTCCCTGCCTTCCTCTGATTTGCCTTACCCATCCCTGCCTTACTCTGCCCTGTCTCCCCTATTCCTACCTTCCTCTGCCCTCTCTTACCCATTCCTACCTTCCTCTGCCCTCTCTTACCTATTCCTGCCTTCTTCTGCCCTCTCTTACCCATCTCTACCTTCCTCTGCCCTCTCTTACCCATTCCTACCTTCCTCTGCCCTCTCTTACCCATCTCTACCTTCCTCTGCCCTCTCTTACCCATTCCTACCTTCCTCTGCCCTCTCTTACCCATCCCTGCCTTCCTCTGCCCTCTCTTACCCATCCCTGCCTTCCTCTGCCCTCTCTTACCCATCCCTGCCTCATCCCCATCCACCCCAGCATCGAGGGTGTGAATGGTGAGCTCCCACACACACACCTTGCTGAGTAAGTGTATAGGTGTGGTACGCGTGGGACAAACACACACACACACACATACTGACTCATTCATGTTTATGTAGTGTGAGGGAGGTGACACACACACACACACACACACACACACACACACACACACACACACACACACACATACTGACTCATTCATGTTTATGTAGTGTAAGGGAGGAGACACACACACACACACACACACACACACACACACACACACACACACACACACACACACACACACACACACACACACACACACACACACACATACACACACATACTGACTCATTCATGTTTATGTAGTGTAAGGGAGAAGCCACACACACACACACACACACACACACACACACACACACACACACACACACACACAGGTTCACCTTCCGGTACATCTGACTCATCAAGTGTGTATTTAAATAATCAAACAATCCACTTCATTATTTTGTTTTCCTGTGACGTAATTTATTTCCTATTATTATTATTAATATGCAAATTTGTTTCGCCTTGGAAAATGTTTGGTACCGCGTAAAAACAAATAAAATAAATAAATAACATCCATCTATCTTGTCATCTGTTCTCTATTTTGGATTCCAGTAACTCTTTCTTCTCGAGTTTTTGTTGTGACCTTAGAACCATTATCACCATCAAGGTCACCTCTAACTGGAAGCTCAATAATTATGAACGAACACACACACACACACACACACACACACACACACACACACACAGAATGAGTGAGACAGAGTGAGGAGTGGGTTACCTTGTATGGAACTCCAGTGACCAGAATCCAGAATCGTATTATGTGTCTTCATCCCTTGCACAACACACACACACACACACACACACACACACACACACACACACACACACACACACAGAAACACACACACACAGACACACAGAAACACACACACACAGAAACACACACACACAGAAACACACACACACACACACACATACAGGTAGATAGATAAATAGAGATATATACACAGCAACTTTCCTTGTATTTATTTTTCTATTGGTGCCAAGTTTATTCCTCCATATCCCAGCCCCTTGCCATCAGAGTTAAGGGGATAGTACACTGTTGGTAAATCCAGAGCAAATGATTCCTCCAAACTACTCCAGGCAACAGGCCACCATTATTTTTAACTAATCTGGTCCTGTTTTCTGGCATACTGTGGAGGAGTTAAGGCGATCCAATGTATGTACCAAAAGTCTGTAACCAACCCCCTTAAAATCATCTCTTGTCCACACCGTCACCCTGGCCTCACCCTCACCCTGGCCTCACCCTCACCCTGGCCTCACCCTCACCCCGGCCTCAACCTCACCCTCATCCTGGCCTCACCTACATACCTCCTCCTTGACGCCAAACCTGCAGGATCTTCTTACATCCGCCACCACCACCACCACCACTACCACCAGGCCAGTTGCTACCTCACACACACACACACACACACTCCATCCTGCACACTTACCTTCATCCTCAAACACACACACACACACACACTCCATCCTGCACACTTACCTTCATCCTCATACACACACACATACTATCCTGCACACTTACCTTCCTCACACACACACACACACACACACACACACACACACACACACACACACACACACACACACACTACACTTCCCTCCATCCTTATACACACACACAACACACATACCACCTCCATCCTGTACACACACTCACCTTCATCCATCCATCCTTACACTACACCCTCACACCCTGGCTACTCTTCCACACTCACCCTGCACCTTAACCCTAATCTTTCACCTTTTTTTATTCCTTCCTTTTCACCCTCAGAAAACAACACCCTTAATTAAACTCACACCTCACACCATACATTGTCACCCTACCTACATACACACACCCTAACATGTATAGTATCCCTTTATCGTCGTCATCCTACACACTATATAACCACAGCTGGGATCGGATACACCCTACACACTGACATACTCATACACACACACACACACAATACACACTACAATGTAAATATCTTCTACATACCGTGTCAAAGAAATATAAAGTGAGACTGGCTCATAGGGGAGGAAATCTATTGAGGAAAGAGAGAGAGAGAGAGAGGAAGGAGACAATGAGAGTGTTTATGCTTGTGTGACTGTGAGATTCGTGAGGCGACATATCCTGCCTGCTTGCTTGCTTTTACTTCATGATATAGAGAGGAGGAACAGTGTGTGTGTGTGTGTGTGTGTGTGTGTGTGTGTGTGTGTGTGTGTGTGTGTGTGTAGAGGCGACGTGTCTTATTATTCTATGCTTGATATGGGGCCCCGTTTGAAGTTGTGTCTGTTCCATGTGTCTGCAACTGTACGTACGAGGATGGGAACACGAAGCAGCCATGCAGGGAATAGAGTGAGTGGATAAATAAGTGGGTGAGTGGATAAATAAGTGGGTGAGTGGATACATAAGTGGGTGAGTGGATACATAAGTGGATGAGTGGATACATAAGTGGGTGAGTGGATACATAAGTGGGTGAGTGGATACATAAGTGGGTGAGTGGATAAATAAGTGGGTGAGTGGATACATAAGTGGGTGAGTGGATAAATAAGTGGGTGTGTGGATAAATAAGTGGGTGAGTGGATACAAAATACATAAGTGGGTTAGTGGGTGTCTGGTAGAAGAGTGGGTGAATGAGAGAGTCAGTCAGTCAGATGTAAATATAAGGTTGAAGTAAGTTATTATAGTTGTCTGGGATGGGAGGCGGAATGAGGGGACCTGATGGGGGTTAATGAGTGAGTGAGTAGTTAGGAGTAAGTGGGATGAGTAGTTAGGAGTATGTGGATGAGTGAGTGAGTGAGTGTTAGGAGTAAGTGGATGAGTGGAGGTGAGTGAGTAGTTAGGAGTAAGTGGATGATGAGTGATGTGAGTAGTTGGCAGTAAGTGGGATGAGTGAGTGAGGTAGTTAGGAGTAAGTGGATGAGTGAGTGAGTGAGTAGTTAGGAGTAAGTGGATGAGTGAGTGAGTAGTTAGGAGTAAGTGGATGAGTGAGTGAGTAGTTAGGAGTAAGTGGATGAGTGAGTGAGAGAGCCCGAGGTAGTTGGATGGCAGGTGAGTGAGTGAATGAGTGAGTAATCAGGAGTGTGTGGATGATTGAGGAGGGGCCTGAGGTGGTTGAGAGGCAGGTGAGTGAATGAGTGAGTGAAGGCAGCGAAGTGAAGGCGGATGAGTGAGTGAGTCAATGAAGTGAAGGCGGGTGAGTGAGTGAGTGAGTATGTGAGTGAAGCAGGGCAGTAGGTGGTTCGGTGGTATTTAGTGGACTGTCAACCCTCACCTGGAAAACTTATTAATTAATCAACAGTCTAAGAACCTGGGGGAGGAGGAGGGGGTAACTTTCTATCTATAGGTAAAGTGGGTATCACATTAGGCAAGTTTTTTTTCTCTCTCTTTGATTTCTTATTAGTCTATAGCAATTCCCCTCTAAAAGTCGACACAAACCAGCAACTCCAATGCTGTTACCCCATTTCGCCTAATTTGCTTGATGGAATACAACGAGAAGAATTGGAGGTTTGTTGTGTTCACTACAGGTTGTGGTGCTGGGTCATACTCCTCGTTGTCCTGCTAGTTTTTTTTAATAATGCAAGCGACTAAATTTTTAAAGACCTACCATCGAATTCACAGGAAAAAAAAAATGCCTCTTTACTTCGCGAAGAACGAAATAGCAAAGTGATCATCTCCGTATATACAAGCGACCATCATCACCTCTAATGCTGCCACGAAAGTACTCACCATCATCGGAAATATATATATACAACGTCGGCCACAGAAAAAAACAGCTAAATCTTCATCTCACAAACCACAGTGGTGCTGCCGGTTTCCCGCCAGCAGCAGCAGCAGCAGCCGCAGCACTGACTGACTGAACTGCATTCCGAGTGAGAGGCAGTCCTACCCAGCCACACCCTGTCCACCTAACAACCTATATTACCCTTCACACAACACACTCCCTTTCTTCATTCCCACACTTAAACACTCTTACTCTCCTCCTTTAATGCACACACCCTGTCTAATTCATTTATACCCTACACACAACACACTCCCTTTCTTCATCCCCACACTTAAACACTCTTACTCTCCTCCCTCTAATGCACACACCGCTGTCTACTTTATTTATAACCCTACACACAACACACTCCCCTTCTTCATATCTACACCCTGTCCACCCTAACAAGCTATACCCTTCACACAACACACTCCCCTTCTTCATATCTACACCTTGTCCACCTAACCATCCTATACCCATTCACACAACACACTTCTCTTATTCATTCCCACACCCCTGTCTACTTGATTTATACCTACACACAACACACCCCCCTCCCTCATTCCCATACACACCCTGCCCAACCTAACAATCTATACCCTTCACACAACACACCACTCAGTTTCATTCTCTTCCTTCATTGTCACCTCTCAATCCATTTACTTTTCTGATTATTTTGCTACACACAACACACTCTTCTTCCTCTTCTTTTCCTTTTTATCCTTCTATTGTTATTCTCCTTCTCCTCCTTCTCCATCTCTTCTTTCTCTTTACTATACTTTCCCTCACACCAGTAGCCTAGATAGTTAAGCAAAACCAAGCAGCCTCACAAAACACCACTTGGTTTGTTGTCGATTGCAGGTTCTTTGTATTCCTTTGTATTTTGTATTCTTCCACCACACACACACACACACACGTCTTCCTCCTGCCTATTCACACAGAACACACACCATCTTCCTCTTCTAATCACCACACACACACACACACCACACACATTTTTCTCTTCATATTCACCATCTCCACCACACACACACACACACACACACCTCCTCCTCCCCGTCAGCCAGCAATCAGCCATCTATCCATCTATCCATCCATCCATCCATACACACACACACACACACACACATACCTCCTCCTTCCCCCCGTCAGCCAGCAGTCAGCCATCCATCTCCCCTGACGACAATGGCTGACACACTATGAATAATTCCATCTGGATAACTGGGATTATTTTTCTTCCTTTGAGTAGCCTAGTGTGGCCAGCGATCCCACAAGTCAAGTAGCAGGGAGGGAAGGGGGTGAATGAAAGGAGGGATGGAGGGAAAGAGGGGATGAAGGTGAGGAGGAGTGGAGGGAGGGAGAGAAAGGGGGGGATGTAGGGGAGGGGAAGTGGAGGGAGGGAGGGAGGGAGGGAGGGAAAGTGGGGATGAAGTGAGGAGGAGTGGAGGGAGGGAGAGAAGGAGAGGATGAAAAGGGTGAAGGAGAATATGAAAAGGAGGGGATGGAGGGGAAGAGAAAGGGATTGAAAGGGGTGAGACTGAAGGGGGTGAATGAGTGAAGGAAGACGGATGAAGGAGGTACATGAGTGGAGGGGTCGAGGAGTAGAAGGGGGAGGGAGTGTAGGGAAAGGTGAATGAAAGGGAAGTGAAAGGGAGGAGACTAATGAAAGGAGCAAATGAAGGAGGGGGTCGACCAGTGGAAGAGAGGATGAATAGTGAGTAAGTCTGCCCAAAAGAACCTGCTCCACAACAAACAATCCCACTCAACCATTTTTTTTTTCTTCTTCTCTACCTCTCCTAGATCTTAATCAAGTATATAACAACCCCGATTCCTTTAGTGGTGATGTGGATGTGGATTAGGAACTTGACGCAGCTTTGACAACTGGTATTTTTTCCATGGCAAATAAGATAGATTGGAGTGTGAGTGTGTGTGTGTGTGTGTGTGTGTGTGTGTGTGTGTGTGTGTGTGTTTGTATTTGGGTGTGTGAGATGGATGGCTGACTGGTGGCTGACGGAGAGGTGTGTGTGTGTGTGTGTGTGTGTGTGTGTGTGTGTGTGTGTGTGTGTGTGTGTGTGTGTGTGTGTGTGTGTGTGTGTGTGTGTGTGTGTGTGTGTGTGTGTGTGTGTGTGTGTGTGTGTGTATGTCCAAAATCACTGCAGAATAGTCCATATCGGTCATAATTATATCCAGAGACAACTCATGCAACTGTCTCTACCTTGCTCCAAACATCATTAAATTACTCGTCAACGGCAAGTCCACGAAAGAAACCCAGATAATCACAAATACTGCTGATGGTTGGCACAATATCCTGGGACGAATATGAAGAGGAAAAACACTTCTGATGTCCAAAATATAAAACACTATTTTTTTAATTAAACTCTTCACCAAATCTAGGCGAAAAAAATTCTCTTAATAAAATTTCATCTATTTGATCTCCAGACAGAACATTGGTTAGTAATATACAATCTGTGAATTACAAATAACTGATTCCTCTATAAAATATGTCAGGCAACAACAGCACCTATACACTGTGGGGGGTCTATTTCACACACACACACACACACACACACACACACACACACACACACACATATATATATTACATACCTGTCCTACATACCTATTTTCCTTCCTACATACATACATAAATACATACCTCAGCTTCCCCGACAACATCACACATCTCTACATCCCACCCCACCACCCACCACTGACTGACATCTTTGTTTACCTTCGACGCCTCAAGGGGGGATGAAGGGGGGGTCAATATCACGGTCGTTCAGTTCATTTTTAACCCTCAAACAATGGATGTAATTTAACCTCTGCCTTTTTTCTCCGACTACCAACAATCGCATTTTTTTTTTTTTTTTTTTATCTGGGGGAAGCCCGGTTGACGACCAAAGATTAAATAAAAATTTTTCTGTTCATGCATAAACAACTTACACGGGGCTGCTCGGTCAGAACAGCTTGAGGAACAACAACAACAACAATAACAACAGCTTACGTCCTGTCTTACACATACTCACTCGCACCACACAAATTATAATATCATATGAAAACCCCTGTATGCTATCCAAGTGGTAAGCCGAGACCAACGAAAGAGTTTGGACACCACAACGACGTATATATAGGTTTACAATCTGAGGTGATGGATGATCTTGACAAGCAGATGATGATGAGGTACTGATATTTTTGACAGTCGTGGGGATTAACTTACACTATATATATACAGCTAATATTTTGGGCCTTATTAGTGGAAATATAATCATGGGCTACAAGATGACTATATAACGAGTAGGATACGATGACTCCACGGATTATAATTATACATGAAGCCATCGTCATCAACCAGTCCATTGCATCACCTTTCTTGTATACATCTCCAGACAGAAATCATATATAGAATGGAAGGATACTGAGCCGAGAATTCTTTCAACCACCAGCCAGCCCCAAACTCCTCCTCTCCTCACCAACCAACCAACCAACCAGTCAGTCAGTCATCTATCCTTCCTTCCTTCCCTTCTCCCTTCTTACGGTCATGCCTATATATCCCTCCATCCATCCTTATAAAACGCCTCCTCTCTTCACCAACCAACCAGTCAGTCATCTATCCTTCCCTCCTACCCTCCATCCTTCTACCCAACATTTATTATATATTATTCTTCCTTTTTTAATTTTCGTTTTTTTTTTTTTTTTTTTTTTTTTTTTTTTTTTTTTTTTTTTTTTTTGATGAGCCAGCCACTCTACCTAGACCTTGGGGATGGGGAAGGAAAACACTAATAAGGATCCAAGTGACAAAACCCAGCAGCGCCAAGCTAGGTGTCGGCAATTACTGGAGGTCACTAAGTCATTGAATCCTCCAAACTGAGGCATATACGGAACAATACAGCAGTAGGAGGTTTTTGTTTAGTGGTACAGTTTGGAGTAATCAGTATCCTCCTACACACACACAGACGTCGCCAGCATCGGACGGATCCCTTTATCATTCTGTTCAGCCTGGCCACCTGCAGTTTTTGGTCCCGACATGCTTGCTTGAGTACGTGTTGTGTGTATGTGTGTGTGTGTGTGTGTGTGTGTTGTGTGTGTGTGTGTGTGTGTGTTCTCTGTCTGCCCGTGTATGTACATGTGTGAGAGTGCAAATACATCTTTATCTGTCTCTGTGCCTGCCTAATTCTTTGATTATTATCTGCCTGCCTTTCAACACTCTTTTTGGAGAACTTCTTGCCTACCTCACACACACACACACACACACACACCCTCCCTAACACACGACATGACATCATTACTTCTCTCCCTGCCTCATTACCTTCCTCCCTCCCTCCCTCCCTCCCTGCTTGCCTACCCTCCCTGCTTGCCTACCTCCCTGTTTGTCTGCCGTCCTGTCTGTCTACCTCCCTCCCTACCTGCTGATCTAACTCAATGCCTCCCTCCCTCCCTCCCTGCTTATCTACCTGTTTGTCTACGTCCCTGTCTCCATCCCTCCCTGCCTATCTACCTACTTGTCTACCACCCCGTCTCCATCCCTCCCTCCCTCCCTACCTGCTTGTCTTAACTCCCTGTCTCCATCCCTCTCTCTCTCCCTATCTACCTGTTTATCTGCCAGTCTGCCTACCTAATACATATCATCACTATACCTGACGCATCCCTTCCTCACTCCCACCCTTCCTACCTACTAGACAGTCAATCAACCTACCTACCTACCTACCTACTTCCATGACTTACCCTTTCTTTCTGCATCTCATGACACTACCTGAACTTTCTTCCTGTCATTCTCCCTGTTCCACTAGGATAACATACATGCCTGCCTGCTTCACATAATTTTTCCTGCCAATTCACAACTTCACGTCCTTCACCATTCCTCTTGAACCTCTTGTTGATCTCCTGCCTCAACTCATTCCTACCTATAAGTTCTCTACCTCCTCGATTGGCCTCTTGCTTTTCCTTCTTTATTTCCTTTGTTGTTATTGTATTTGTTTTTCCTTTTTCTTTATTATTATTATTATTATTATTATTATTATTATTATTATTATTATTAATATTATACTTACCCTCACCCTCGTATACAATATGGATAGCTTAACAAAATCAACCAAACAGCCTCACAAAAAGGACCACTATACGTTTGTTTGTTTGTTTATGTTTGTAGGTCCTCTGTATTCCTTTGTATGTATGTATTCCTCGCATCTTCACATCCTTCTCTCTCTCTCTCTCTCTCTCTCTCTCTCTCTCTCTCTCTCTGTGCTTACCTCACCAGTTCCCTCCCTCCCTCCTTCATAACCACCACCTCACGCCTCTCTTACTAATATGTTCACTCCTCCCTCACCTCCTCTTCCTTCCCCTCCCCACCTCCTCCTTTCTTCTTGCTCCTCCTCCTCCTCCTCTTCACTTCTTCCTCTTCATGCCTCCTACTTTTCTTAATATTTTTCCTTTCCTCCTCTTCTTACCCGAGTCGTCTTTTCTTCCTTGCTTCTCCTCCTTTTCTCTAGTTCTCCTTCCTCTGTAACTCACTCTCCTCCTCTTACCTCTTCTCTCTCTCTCTCTCTCTCTCTCTCTCTCTCTCTCTCTCTCTCTCTCTCTCTCTCTCTCTCTCTCTCTCTCTCTCTCTCTCTCTCTCTCTCTCTCTCTCTCTCTCGTATTTGCTCATCTATCCCTCCCTCACACCTTCATCTCAACTCCAACCCCTTGTATGTACCCCCAAAAACAACAACAACAACAACAACAACAACAGCAACCCTCCCTCCCTCATAACACAGGTCTCTCCCTCCCTCCCCTCCGTCCCTCGTAACACAGGTCTCTCCCTCCCTCCCTCCCTCCCTCATACCTGGTACACACACACACTTCCTTCCCTCCCTCACCTCCCCCCACACACACCAACCAACCTCTGCAGCCTCGCCTCTACTACCCTTCGTATCTCCGTTTCTAGGTCCCCTCCCTCCTCATCTTCCCTCCCTCCAACCTGCGCCTCCACCTGACCTCTTTGTCCCCGTCACGCAGTTACTACCTCCTCTCTCCATCCTTCTCTCTCTCTCTCTCTCTCTCTCTCTCTCTCTCTCTCTCTCTCTCTCTCTCTCTGGGTGTCTTTTTTAATCACCGTATATAACACTTTGTAACGTGTGTATGTATGTTTCTGTAGTTCATTGTAATTTTACCTATATATGTCTCTTGTAATATCACTTAGAACTCTTCAATACTACTAATACTATTATTTATTATGTACTTATTATTACTTAATACTTTTTACAATATTATCTTAGCACTGTTCATCTCTATACTCACACTCTCACAACACACTCTTTTGTAACTCTGTGTAGTGGAGAGGAGAGAGAGAGAGAGAGAGAGAGAGAGAGGAGAGAGAGAGAGAGAGAGAGAGAGAGAGAGAGAGAGAGAGAGAGAGAGAGAGAGGAGAGAGAGAGAGAGAGAAAACAACAACATGAACTATCCTTACTGAACACCTCCCCCCCCCCCCCCATTCGTACCCCCATCCTCTCTTTATTACCTTCAAGGAATAACTCGTGTATCCCACCCTCCCCCTCCAACCCCTCTTCCCTCCATCCCTTCTCCCCATTCCTTTCCTTCCCCCTCCCCCTTCCCTCTTCCTTCCCATCTTCCCCTCCCTTCCCTCTCCCTCTCTTCCTTCCAACCTATTCCCATCATCCCATCTCTCCCCTTCCACCCTCTCTCTCCCCCCCCCCCTTTCCCCTCTCCCATCCCTCCCCTTCCCTCTCCCTCTTTAACCAACCCTTCCCATCATCATCCCATCCCTCCCCTCTCCCACCCATCATCCCTCCACCCTCTCTTCCTTCCCCCTCCCCCCCAAACACACCCTCAGGTTACAACTCCACACACGCCTCGGTCGGTCAGTGTCAAAGCCAAACCAGCCGACCAACTCAAACCCCACAGCCTCCTTCCCCAAACACTCAACACAAACTAATCTATACAGGATACACAACTAAGGTAAAAAATAAAGAACTTAAGAAAAATCAACTAAGATGAACCTCTGTGATATGAAGGTATTGATCGTAACAACTAGAAAATGTTGTACAGTCCATTAATTTCCAAACACCAAAATTTTCTAGTAATGTTGTTGTTGTTGTTGTTGTTGTTGTTTGGGTAATACTTAATTAAATCATTCATCAGAACAATGCTGCAGAATAATGACCTCTTTTAATTAACCAATGCTCTGTGTATTATGTTATGTTATTATGTGTATTATGTTATGTTATTATGTGTGTTATGATTATGTTACATTGGATTTGAAGGTATGATTTATATATAATACTGGATTGAGGTAATGGGGGGGAAATGGGGAGAGGGAGGTAAGTGTGGGGAGGAAAAAAAAGACAGAGGAGGTAAATGTGGGAGGAAAATAAGAGAAGGAGAAGAGAAGAGGATCCAGGAAAAAAGAGAAAAGGAGGAAAGAGGATCCAGGGGAAACAAGAGTGAGGTAGGTAGGGGAGGGAAAAGGTATGGAAAGGAACAGTTGTATAGTTATACTGAGGAATAGGGAAAGGTATGAGAGGAACAGCTGTATGGAATAGGGAAGGGAAGAGAATTTAATACAGTGACGGAGGGAATTCGAGATGGAAAAGGGAGACTGATGTATGTACTGGAGGTGATGGGGAGAGGAGAGGTATGTGTGTATGTGTGTGTGTGTGTGTGTCAGCGAGGGGTGACGAAGGGGGAGGGGTGACGGAAGGGGTGATTGAAGGGGGAGGGGGAGTGAAACGAATGGGTTAGATTAGGGATAGAGTAGGATAACAGAGAGGAGAAAAGGGAGGAGGAGGAGAGCTGGTAGGATGGAGGAGGAGTGCTGGTAGGATGGATGTCTATAGTGCAGAGGAGAACGATGATAAAAGAGAGTTAGAGGAAGGAGAAGGATATACAAAGGATGTAAACTCTAAGGATAAAAGGGAGCTACTTTGGAGAGGTGAAACAAATGGGTGTAAAATTAGATGGAATGAAAGAATAGAAGAATAGTTATAGAGAGGAAAAGGAAGGAAGGCTGAGTAGGGTAAGGTTGGATGGGTATGTATGTAGGTAAGTAGGGTGTAGGACAAGGTAGGATATATAGGGGTCAGTATGTATGTAGGTTACGTGGGGTCAGGAATGAAGAGGGTAATAAGAGGGTAAATCTGCAGTAACATTATTTCACCAAACTCTTCCAAGCAACAAACAGGCCATCATTATTATTATTTGTTCATCTGGTCTTGTTTCCTGGCATACTTTGGAGAAATCAAGGGCACTCCAATGTACCAAAAGTGTATAATTATCATCCCTTAAGGACCCTGTGATCGTGTAAGAAAAGGAAAAAAATTGGAGGCTTCTGATTCCTCCGAACTATGCCACGAAACAAACTCCTTCCATATAGGTGTGTGTGTGTGTGTGTGTGTGTGTGTGTGTGTGTGTGTGTGTGTGTGTGTGGTTCGTGGCAATATTTAAAGGACTTATTTATCTCCAATTTTCTGACTACATCACAGGGTTCCTTAAGGCTGTCTGTCTACATCTTTCGTATCCTATCGCTGCTTTCCATAATTTTATTAGTGTTGTATCCTATTCTTACCTCACCCTCTCCCTCCTTTCCTCTCTCCCTCTTCTCTCTTTATCTCATACCTCCTCCATCACTTGTACACCCTCTCCTCCCTTCCCCTCCCCCTACCCCCTATCTAACACCACTCCCTTTTCTCCCCCTCCCCCTTCGATGATGACGCTGACTCTCTCTCTCTCTCTCTCTCTCTCTCTCTCTCTCTCTCTCTCTCTCTCTCTCTCTCTCTCTCACACACACACACACACACACATTCACAACACATGTATACAGGCATCATCACACACACACACACACACACACACACACACACACACACACACACACACACACACACACACAGGCGAAGGTCAAATAGGACACAGGTAATACTGAAGGGAAAGGAGGGGGGACTGGGGAAGAGGGGGGAGGAAGGGAAGAGGTAAATAAAACACACACACACACACACACACACACACACACACACACACACAGGGCTTAAGTTACAGGGGAAGGATGAAGATGCATAAAAAAAAGGGAAAAAGTTAGGGGAAGAAAGAGATATAGACAAAGATAATAACAGAGAGAGAGAGAGAGAGAGAGAGAGAGAGAGAGAGAGAGAGAGAGAGAGAGAGAGAGAGAGAGAGAGAGAGACGAGGAACAGGAGTAGATAAGAGAATGGAAAGAAATGACAATAGCAAGGAGGAAGAAGCAAAAGAAACCCACCATAATATTTTAGGGAGGAGAAAACAACAAGAATCTCTCTCTCTCTCTCTCTCTCTCTCTCTCTCTCTCTCTCTCTCTCTCTCTCTCTCTCTCTCTCTTAACAGCATGACGAAAGACAGGAAAAGAAAGATAGATAATATTTTAGAAAACGCTGGAAATACGAAGGTTAAAAAAAATATATAAGACAAGAGAAGTAAGAATGAGAGGAGGTAAATTAAAAAATACAGTGAAAGGAAAGAAAAAGAATCAAAGAAAATGTGATTATTATATGCAGAAAGTTCAGGAAAACGGGAAACACCTCGAGGAAAAATGAAAATAAATAATAAGTAAAGAGGTAAGTAGGATAATAGACGAGTGAAAAGTGGCAAGCTTTAAAAAAAAAAAAAAAAAAAAAAAAAAAAATGGATGTTTGGCGGGCTTTTTCTGAAGGTTATTTGGCGTTGTTTTTTTTTTTTAAGGATATTTGGCGGGCTTTTTCTGAAGGGTGATTGGCGGGCTTTTTGTTTTCAAGGATGTTTGGCGTGCTTTTTCTTTAGGATGTTTGGCGGGCTTTTTCTTTAGGATGTTTGGCGGGCTTTTCCTGAAGGATGTTTGGCGGGCTTTTTGTTTTTAAGAAGTTTGGCGGGCTTTTTCTGAAGGATGTTTGGCGGGCTTTTTTCTCTAGGATGATTGGCGGGCTTTTTCTGAAGGATATTTGGCGGGCTTTTTTCTTTAGGATGATTGGCGGGCTTTTTCTCCTGATGACGTTTGGCGGGCTTTTTCAGTTTCACGGATGCTTACCCCTCAATTACTGCTGCTGTTGCTGTTGTTTTTGTGAGTTTTTCTCCTTCCTATAATGTTCGTCTTCCTTCTATAATTTATCTCCTCCTACTCCTATCTAAATTCTATAATACGTTTGCAATTTAGCTTCCTCCTTTATTCACATACCTTCTCTTCTTTCACCTACATTTGTACTATACATATTATGCTATTTAAGACCCTATACCCTATTTAAGACCCCTATATCATCCTTCTTCCTATCTTACACTGTTTATATATATATCACTCGGTTTTCTTCTCCAGTCTTCTCTATCTCTCTGTTTGTCTGTCTGTCTTAATGTATATATACCATACCTCTTCTTACTATTTCTTCCTTTAGTTCTCCCTCCAAATATTACTATCTATTCTTTCTCTCCCTCCTTCCTTCCTGCCTCACACCATGCACAACACTCACTCCAAACATAACTTAACACAACACACGCATCAAACCTAACGCAACACACACTACCAACACAACAAAACACACATTCCCAACACAACACAACATCAAACCTAACACAACACACACTCCCAACACAACACAACACACACTCCCAACACACACTTCCAACACAACATAACACACACTACCAACACAACACAACACAACATCAAACCTAACACAAACACACACTCCCAACACAACACAGACATCCAACACAACCACCACTATCATCAACTCCCAATAACCACAACAAACAAAATTAGAGGATTCGCTACCGCCCCTCCCCCTTCGCCAACGTGAGAAAACCACAGGACACACCTTTAAGGGACCCTGTGGTGTAGTCAGAAAATTGGAGGTAAACGAGTCCTTCAAATATTGCCACGAAACAAACACACACACCTATAGGGAAGGAAGGAGCTTGTTTCGCGGCATAGTCAGGAGGAATCAGAAGCCTCCAATTCCCATACACGATCCAGACAGGGTCCTTTAAAAGTCTTCATGAGCTCCAATAACATCAATAAGGCTACATCTCAGAAGACAAAATATTACACAAAGTTATATCAATAAGTATAGATAATGGCTAAACTGACTTAACGTTATTCTATTTTCTTCAATGACATAATATAACCCAAGCATTAAAAACAATAAATAACAATACACAAAAACAATGAAAAAAAAAACAATAATATAAAGCAACAAACATCAATACACACGGGTACAAACGTTTAATATTAATACATAATAGTACAAAACGTTTATAATTAGTATATTTCAGGTGCCGAGATATTCTGAGTGAGACGAAAACGTTAAGTGTATCATAAACGCGGCGTCATTTACAGCGGAAGTAAGAAAGCGACGCCACAAGAGAGAGAGAGAGAGAGAGAGAGAGAGAGAGATAGAGAGAGAGAGAGAGAGGAGCAACAGGTGGTAAACAGCGGGGGGAGATGAAAGTACAGGTAAACACGACCAAGGTGAGTACGTCGCTCGCTTGTGGTTGTGTGAGAGAGAGAGAGAGAGAGAGAGAGAGAGAGAGAGAGAGAGAGAGAGAGATAAGGAAGGAGAGGGAAAGGGAGAAGCGACGATTGCTTGTTTGCTGTAGTGAAGGTGTGTGAGGGAGTGTGTGTGTGTGGGAGAGAGAAAGTGCGTGTGTGTGTGTGTGTGTGTGTGTGTGTGTGTGTGTGTGTGTGTGTGTGTGAGAGAGAGAGAGAGAGAGAGAGAGGGAAAGTGAGAGACGACGCTGGCTTGTGGTAGTAGTGAAAGTGAGTGAGAGGGAAAGTGAGGTTTCAAGGGAGGAGGGGAAACAACATGAAAGAAAAGAGGGAGAGGGAGGGAGAGAAAGTGAGATAGGATGAAAAGGACAGGGAGGAATTGAGGAGAGGCAAACACGAAGGAAAAGTGTGAATGGGGAAGAGAAAAGGAAAAAGGTGAATGGGAAAGAGAAAAGGAAAAGTGTGAATGGGGAAGAGAAAAGGAAAAGGGTGAATGAGGTAGAAAGAATAAGGGAAGGAAAAATGGAGGAGGAACAAGAAAACAACAAGAAAGGACAAAAGGAAAGCATGAATAAGGGAGGATAAAATACACACACACACACACACACACACACACACACATAACAATACAAAAAATGGAAGGAAGGAAGGAAGGAAGAGAAGGAACCAAAAATACAAAAAAGAACAAAATTACGAATGAAAGAAAGTACAAAAGGAATACAGCAGACACGAAAAAGACTGATAAAGCAAGGAGGCACAGAACAGCGAAAAGGAAATAAGGAATGGGAGGAAGGAAAAAAAAGAAAAAAGATAAGGAGTGAAAGAATATGGTAAAGAGTGATGTAGGATGGAGATAAAGGTCAGGAAAGGTGAGGGAGAGAGGGAGAGGGAGAGAGAGAGAGGGAGAGAGAGGTGGAGGGTCAGGGTGAGGGCAGACGAGGTAAGAGAGGGAGAGAGAGAGAGAGAGAGAGACAGGTGAAGGTAAGGATGGGGGTACAGATATGAGAGAGAGAGAGAGGAGAGAGAGAGAGAGAGAGAGAGAGAGAGAGAGAGAGAGAGAGAGATGCAGATGAGTTAGGCAGTAACAGGAGTGGCAAACATTGAGAGAGAGAGAGAGAGAGAGAGAGAGAGAGAGAGAGAGAGAGAGAGAGAGAGAGAAATGGTAGATGAGTGAGTAACAGGAATGGCAAATAATAAAAGAGAGAGAGAGAGAGAGAGAGAGAGAGAGAGAGAGAGAGAGAGAGGACAGGCAGATGAGTTAGGCAGTAAGTTCAAGGTAAACAAGAGAGAGAAGCCTCACGCATCACTTCTCTCTATGATCCGGGTGTGTAAGTGGGGGTGGGTGGTGGTGGGGGTAGCGGAAAGGGGGGGGGGTAGTGGTGGTGGGGGTAGCGGAATGGGGGGTAGTGATGGCGGGGGTAGCGGAAAGGGGGGTAGTGGTGGAATAGGGGGGTGGTGGTAGTGGTGGAAAGGGGGGTAGTGGTAGTGGTGCAATAGGGGGGTAGTAGTGGTGGTGGAAAGGGGGGGGGGCAGTGGTGGTGGGGGTAGCGGAATGGGGGGGGTAGTGGTGGGGGTGGATAGGGGGGGTAGTGGTGGGGGTGGATAGGGGGGGTAGTAGTGGTGGTGGAAAGGGGGGGTAGTGGTGGAAAGGGGGGGGTAGTAGTACTGGTGGTGGTAGTGGTGGAATAGGGGGTAGTAGTAGTGGTGGTAGTGGTGGAATAGGGGGTAATAGTAGTGGTGGTAGTGGTGGAATAGAGGGTAGGAGTGGTAGTGGTGGTAGTGGTGAGAGGGATTTTATGGGGGTGGCGGAGGGGGGGGGGTGTTCGTGGTGGTATGGAAAGATAGATGTTGTGTGTGTGTGGGGGGGGGGGAGGGGGGGGTTGTGATGTTAGTAGTGGTAAGGGAGAGTATAGAGGGAGGTAGTAGTGGAGGTAGTAGTGAGGGGTGTTGTGGTGGTAGTGGTGGTAGTGGGGGGTGTTGTGGTGGTAGTGGTGGTTGGTAGTAGTGGTAAGAGGTATGTTGTGGTGATGGTAATGGAGGGGTAGTGGTGGTAATGGTTGTGGTTTTGGTAAAGGCAGTGGTGGTGGGTAGGTGGGTTGTGGAGTAGGTGGGTATTGATGGTAGTGGGGGGTAGGTGTGTAGTGGTCGAGTCTCTCTCTCTCTCTCTCTCTCTCTCTCTCTCTCTCTCTCTCTCTCTCTCTCTCTCTCTCTCTCTCTACACCGATACCATCACATACATCATTATCATCGTAATTACACACACGCACACACATAAATAAACAATACATGCCATGCAGAAAGAGATACACACATACATGCATACATCATTTGCTGCAAGGTAATAATTTCACACACACACACACACACACACACTGACACAACACACACACACACACTGACACAACACACACACACACACTGACACAACACACACACACACACACACACTGAAACAACACACACACACACACACACACACACACACACACACACACACACACACACACACACACACACACACTGACACACACACACACACACACACACTGAAATAACTACGCAGTAATACACACACACACACACACTTAAGAACATCTCTGACCTTGGTATTGCAGTGACCATAAAAAGCTAAGTATTTGTTCCTCTCATTACAGGACTTACCTAACTCATCTGCCCCCCTCTCCCCCATTTCCTTGCTGATTCCTCCCCTTCCACCCTTCCTTACCCACTCTTCACCTATCTTTTATCCCTTCTTTACATGTCTCTCGGTCACCTACTCCTCCGCCTTTCAAACCTAACCTTTACACACACATTTCCTCTTCCCTTACACCTCTTCCCCCCTTCTTACCTACTCTTTCACCACCCTTTTATCCTTATTTCCTTTGCTTTTACTTCAGTCACCTACTCCTCTTTTCCTTTGCCTTTCAGACTTAACCTCTAGCCACATTTCTTCCTCCAGTTGGTGTGTCTATATGAAAGATATACTGAACCTAACTTAAGGGACCCTGTGATGTAGTCAGAAAATTGGAGGTAAATGAGTCCTTCAAATATTGCCACGAAACACACACACACACCTATATGGAAGGAGCTTGTTTCGTGGCATAGTCAGGAGGAATCAGAAGCCATCAGGTCTCATTATACACGATCACAGGGTCCCTTAACCTAGCTAGACTACTTACCTTCAATCCAACACAGGTGCCCGACACGCTTCACTGCATCCACACCCCTTACCTGCAACGAGAATGCAACAGGTTAACTCAATTGCAACAACTACTGTAATAAAAACAAGCTGACACCAATTCGTAAAATGTATAATATAGGTTAATAAAACAGCTGACATCTTATATGTAAAACAGCTGACATCTTATATGTAAAACAGCTGACATCTTAACAGAAAATCAGCTGAAATCTTAAAAGTAAAACAGTTGACATCTTAAAAGTGATAAGTAAAAACAGCTGACATCTAAAAAGAAACACAGCTGATATAAGTAAGAGAATTAACAGCATATAAGTAAGAAGAGCTGATGTAAGTAAAACAGCTGACATCTTATAAGTAACATATATCACTGAACAAGAAACAAAACCAGATTAACAAGAACATTTTTGAGGAATCAGTTGCTTCAAATTTACCAACATAGTCTTATTATTATACTCCTAAACAACACCAGCCCGTATCGTTGTTGTTTGTAGTTACTATGAGTTTGGGATGTTACAGCTCGTGGTGATGTCTGTCTGCTAAAATGCGTGTCATGTTCGTGAGTGAAGGTGATGAACGTGTGATCTCCATGCGTGACAAAGTCGATATCGCCGTCAGTGGCAATTTGTGTGTGTGTGTGTGTGTGTGTATAAGTAACTCATTGTGTGTGTGTATATAATAAATGCTGGTGTGTGTGTGTGCGTGTGTGTGTAATAAATGCTGGTGTGTGTGTGTGTGTAATAAATGCTGGTGTGTGTGTGTGTGTGTGTGTATAAATGAAAGTAACTCATTGTGTGTGTGTGTGTGTGTGTGTGTGTGTATATGAAAGTAACTCATTGTGTGTATGTGTGTGTGTGTGTGTGTGTGTGTGTGTGCTGGACGAGTCAGTGTGTATGAATATCAGTGTGTTCCTGAAATATTGCTAAATCTTATCGAGACAGACGAACATTACAGAACTAGGCATCTCGAACGAAATGAGTCTTTATTTTAATCTCTATATATAAATAAATAAAAAAGTAACTGGCTGGCTTTCAGAAGTGTTCGATTTCATTATGTTTTTTTCGTCGGTCGTATAGTACAGTCACGATCAAAAGTCCTGTCTCTGGTGAATGAAAGTGAACCATTTGAGTGAATCTCATGAACCAATATTTACAGAAACTAAAGGCTACAGTTTCACATGATTTATCGACCCTGTTACATTTCGAAGGTGTTGACAGGAAAATTACAGGAAAACTGAACAAGATTATAGGCTGTAAATATTCATCAGACAAAGACGGGAACATAGAGACTTGATTGTGTTTTATACCGCTGTGCTGGCGTGGAAATGCGTAACTGCGTAGCGTATCTGCGTAGCGTGCTGAGGACACATTGTACAGCATGCAAGGCGTCACGCTAATCCTCTCCGTGAGCCGTGTGTGTGTACAGTCCTAACTCTAAATTTGTATGCAGGTCTTGCTGAAGTTTCGAATCCTTTGACACCCTTTTAGACAATCAAGTTCAATACACTGATATTTATTATGGACATTTATAGACGTGTATCAAAATAAATTGGTTGATACCCTTTATACTTTACACTTGAAGGAGTAGATGGATTGTCTGCATGGGTTAAGAAGGGACTCTGTGATGTAGTTAGAAAGTTGGAGGTAAATGAGTCCTTCAAATACTGCCACGAAACACACACCTATATGGAAGGAGCTTGTTTCGCGATATAGTGAGGAGGAACCAGAAGCCTCCAATTATCATACACGATCACAGGGTCCTTAACTATAACTGTGCAGTACAATACCATATGGAAGACTGACTGGGGAGGCTTCCTATCATCTTACCCATTAACTCTACTCGTACAGTTACATTCACGGTCAATAATTTTATCCACTTGTTAAAAATAATGTGTCCAAAGCTGAAGAAGACTTTGGAAGGCAGAGCGGATTTGAAAGTCGTATGAAACTTCCCTGAATGTTTGATGATGATTATATCTGGTTTGGTCTTGGAGGAGTTAGGTTCAGACATTTTCCAAAATCTGGGGCATAAGAACCGAGGTTGACCAACAAGCAACAAAACCTTTCCAAAATCAGGGGCAAGAAAAATGTCTGAAAATTTAGAAGACTTGCTTGCTTTCGCTCGCTCGGCTCGGGATGAAGTGAAACAGAGGGAAAGTATCTCACAACATTTGGGTTTCGTAGAGTTTCAAATGGATGGGGTAAGTACTATTGACCCACACTGTAAAATAATATACTTTAGAAACGCACACTGTTAACAGAAGGACATTAATTAAGGGAAAGGTATAGTTATGGCATTTTTGGTGATATTAAATCCTCCAAAGTACTCCCAAAAACAGGACACCCATATTTTTTGTTAATCTGGTGCTGTTTCCTGGCATACTCTGGAGGAATCAAGGCGCTTTACGTAGTGTACCAAAAGTATACTCTCCCCTTTAAAGGCCCTATATAATTATGCCTGGGTTAACCTGTGTGTGAGGAGTAAAAATGATAATGGATGTCAGTCAGTCAGAGTAAAGTTATTCATTGTAATACGTCACTCAAGTTGAAGGGATTAATTAATGAAGATGGTCTGTAATGGAATATTCTCTCTCTCTCTCTCTCTCTCTCTCTCTCTCTCTCTCTCTCTCTCTCTCTCTCTCTCTCTCTCCATCGTAATTTCTTTTCCTCTATTTTCTTCCTTCCCTTCCACCACTCCCCCTATTCCCTCCCATCAATAATTCTCCTCCTCTCCTTTTTCCGTCAACATCCTCTCTATCCTTATTCCTCCTCCTCCTCCTCCTCCTCTTTATTCCTTCTCATCCACCACTACCTCCTATCGCTTCCCGTCCGTCCTATCTCTTCCTTCTTTGCCTAATCACACATCGTACATATGGATCAGTAATTAAGATAAACAAATAGGCTCGTTGTACGTCTGCTTGGAAGGCGGCCATCTTTTTTACGTATTATTTCCTGTATACTCGTAGCCCCTTCCTGTTTACAATTTACAATATATTTAGCACTATCCTTCTTTCTAACACAGGCTCATTAAATCACGACGTCTGTATAGTAAAGAACAAGAGACGCCTGGGTAAACATTTGGTGGTGGTCTTCTTCAATGAGGGACTAATAAATGTACAGTAAATTTTTATTATTATGAAGTGGTGGATGGATACAAGTGTTTATTCATTGTGTATCGAGGGTGTAACTGTCGCCTATATAATTATCAAGGGTGTACTATAAGGCTATATACTACTTTCTGCATATCTTCCTTTCATCTCTTCAAACCTATTTTCTCCTATAATTGTTTTTTTTCTTTTTCCCCTCCAAACTTATATCCTTCTTATTCTTTGTCATTTTCCTTTCTCTTTCCTCTCCTCCCTCCCCTTTCGTCTTTTTTTCTAATCACTCCTCTTCCTTTTATCCTTTCTTTTCATTTTCCTTCTCTTTCGTTTTATCTATACACTCCCTTCCTTCTCCTTCTATCTAAAGTTCTAAACCCTTCTTTGTCTTAACCTAACCTTTTCCCTCTCTCCTCCAGTTCCCCTTACCTCCCTCCTTCTTTTACACACACACACACACACACACCTTTCTAGTTCCCCTTCCCTCCCTCCTTCTTTTACACACACACACACACACACACACCTTTCTAGTTCCCCTTCCCTCCCTCCTTCTTTTACACACACACACACACACACACACACACACACACACACCTTTCTAGTTCCCCTTCCCTCCCTCCTTCTTTTACACACACACACACACACACACACACACACACACACACACACACACACACACACACACACACACACACACCTTTCCAGTTCCCCTTCCCTCCCTCCTTCTTTTACACACACACACACACACACACACACACACCTACCTTTCTAGTTCCCCTTCCCTCCCTCCTCCTTTTACACACACACACACACACACACACACACACACACCTTTCTAGTTCCCCTTCCCTCCCTCCTTCTTTTACACACACACACACACACACACACACACACACACCTTTCTAGTTCCCCTTCCCTCCCTCTTTCTTTTACACACACACACACACCTTTTACTTCCCTCCTGCCTGCCTTCTGGTACAAATGTCAGGATCAATAAATATACTATACTTTTTATCGACCTGGAACCCGTGAGTCATGGCGCCACACAGCCATCGGGGAGAACAAACCAAGAATATATATTTACCTGAGTCACACATACATACAGTACACCGTCTTCTCGTCCCTCCAACACACCATAATATATAGATAGATTGAAGGGGATAACATCTGCTTTGGTAAATTGAAAGGCTACTGATTCCTGATACCTGAGTCACACATACATACATACAGTACACCGTCTTCTCGTCCCTCCAACACACCATATTATATTTTAAAGGGGAGAACATCTGTTTTGGTAAATTTGGGGGCTACTGATTCCTCCAAACTATGTCACGGAAACAGATGCATATTTATAGGTACCGGTATGGTAACCTGGATTGGAGTGATTTGTTTCCTGGGAGAGTTTGGATGAGTCAACAACCGCACTCACTCATCCTAAATCGTTCGCGGGCAATAGATTAACTCCGCCTTAATCCTTTGGCCGGAGGGAGGGAGGGGGTGCAGTGGTTTAGATCGTGACGTCTATAAAACAAGGTGTATAAGTGATAGACTCAAATAGACCCAAAACTGAAGGTCCTATGACGTCCCTGGTGGGTTCAAATTCCACGTAGGCCTTTCCATCGGGGTTTCTTCTTTAACTTGACCGGGTTTGTTTAATGTATTGCCTGTGTGTTGGACTACTGTTACAAGGGACACGGTGGACACACAACTTCCCGTCTCTACCTCATATTTTTGTGTGTTTTCTCTGTCCATTTCCGATTCTGGTAAGGTCGACTCACATGTGCACTTTTTTTTTTTTTCGACACTGGACACAGACTTCATCAAGCCCGTTACACTCTATGTTATGATACACTATGTTATGTTTTGGTGATTCACTTGTCTGATGCTTTATAACTGCACAAGATGTATTAATACGGATGGTGAGTAAATCTGAAACTTCAACCAACCACTGAATATTTGCGTTCTTTAATCCAATGCCATGGTTGGCTGACACTACAACATTACCGTCTGGTGTTTGGTGGAGCCAATCAGTGAGAGGTGAACAGATGTCCAAATCCTGAGAAATTGTACATTATCTATCTTTTTACCTTCAGAGTTAATACAACGCACATATGAGTTACTGTGTGTCTAGAGGTAGAATTGGAATCATCATTATCATCAATACCTTACTTCCCTTTTTTCAATGGTTGGGGAGGCTCTAGTACATACCAGTGCTGGACCCCTGACAGGCAAAGGCAGTATAAATACTCATAGTATATAACCTACACTGTGGGCAATGGGTTCATCCAGCTCAGAGGCTATTCGAACCTTTGATGGGGTCATTGTTATATAGTGGGATCACCAACCTACACTCCCTACCTTGTAATCGTATAGGGGATACGAGGCTGACTGTAACATTACAAGAATGGTGGGTGATGGGGACGCCACTTCCCTACGCCAACAGAGGTAGAATATATCACATCAAATCACCTGCATGACACCATTACATTCATCTTTCATCACAACACAGTTAAAAATTTGTGTACCGTACTTTATTTTTATACTAGCGAGTGATATGGACACCTGGTGGAGCTGGTGTGAATTAGTGGGGTTCACGGCAGGTCAGGAATATTGACCGTGTATATATAATGGTGGGGAAGGGAAGGGCGTCAGGAAGGGGTCCATGTGTTAATCTCAGTGCCAGGAAGTTTATTTGGTATATTTAAAGTGTTCCAAACTGTGCCATTAAGAACCCTGTGATCGTGTATATGAAACTTGGAGGCTTCTGATACCTCATGTATATGCTATGAAAGAAGCTCCTTCCATATAAGTGGTGTTTCATGGCAATATTAACTTGACGGACTCGCACACCTTCAATTTTCTGACTACAACACGGGGTCCCTTGAGGGGGTCTTTTAATGTGTGGCAAATGTAGGGTTATTGATCCGCCAAACTATGCTACAAAATAGATTCTCCATTCGTATACGGAGACAGACACAAGCTTTATATATATATGGCACAGTTTGGAGGATTCGGTAACAGTCCAGTTCACCACAACAAACAAACGACCCCAAGGAAATATGTTTCTCGGAATCACCAATGGGAAATCAGACGTCTGCCTCCAATTCGCCAACCAGACCTCAACCCCTTACCAACATATGGCATTTATTGTTATAGAGACACACGTTAACCTTTCACTGACAGCTGACTAAACCCTCCACGCTGACCCAACCCTCAATCCAACACGTGGGAATCTGTCAGCTGAGTGTCATACGTATCATTAGGGGGGTAAATCAGTACTGGTAAATCTGGAGCAAATGATTCCTCTGAACTATTCCAGGCAACAGGCCACCTATTATTTCTGTGAATCTGGTTCTGTTTCCTTGCATACTTTGGGTGAATCAAGGCACTCCAGTGTACCAAAAGAGTATTATACACACTTAAATGGGGCACATGATTTTGTAGAAATTTATGTTTTTTCTTCATTTATGTCAGCAAAACTAAAACATTTTGTTGAGGCTACATATATATACATAATATAAGAATGGTAGACGACAAACAGGTTAATTTCTTGCTATACAGAAGTGGGGAATGTGTGTGTGTGTGTGTGTGTATATTAAAAAAAGTAACCTTGCAAGCCAGATTTAAAAGTTATAATCACCACAGTCCGAAGCACGACCACACAGTTTTGTTCGTGACTAATTATTAAAGTCATTATAGTGTGTTGTCTTACGTAAACAGTAAACCACATACAATACAACAAACAGAATAATAATCCCCCCCCCTCTCTAACCTTCACAACAACAACAACAAGAACGTGACGTCGACCCCTGGGACAAAAGATTAGACGAGATGCGGTTATTAAACTCTTTCTTGTTATCAACGAGTGCAGTCACCTACCATGAAAACGGAGAGAGAGAGAGAGAGAGAGAGAGAGAGAGAGAGAGAGAGAGAGAGAGAGAGAGAGAGAGAGTAGCAGTTTTCATATTGAATGGAGGCGTTTATCTTCTAAAATACGATACATAAGGTCGGATAAATAAAGCCGGTTTGTATATCTGCAAAACTTGGAAAAAAATAAACTAACCCAAACCACTATATATACATACATACATCCTTAAACTCGAGGGAATAAGTAAAAGCTCCCCCCCCCCACCCCTACACCCCCACACCCCCCCAATCCTACCACACCTGGGGGGGATTAATAAGGGTCTGTCTGGCTGCTGGGGGGTGGGAGGAGTTGGGGGTTGCTGATATATTTCGCGAACCCTCCAACCGCGACACCAGAAGCTTTGTTGTGGCAGCTACCGGAGTTCATTCTAATCCGTAGTGAGGGGAAGGGGAGGATGTCGTTGTGTGCATGACCCTATGATATAAGCATTAAGGAATCAAGGTTTGTATGCTTCTGGATATGACTATTGTGTGTGTGAGTGAGTGAGTGAGTGAGTGAGTGAGTGAGTGAGTGAGTGAGTGAGTGAGTGTGTGTGTGTGTGTGTGAGAGAGAGAGAGAGAGAGAGAGAGAGAGAGAGAGAGAGAGAGAGAGAGAGAGAGAGAGAGAGAGAGTATGTGTGTGTGTGTGTGTGTGTGTGTGTATGTGTGTGTGTGTGTATTATTTTTAGCGTAGGCAGGTGGTACAGAATCTATTGGAGAAACATCAGAATAAAGATTACACAACGGAACAAATCCCAGCAGAGAGAAAGGACAACATAAGAGAGAGGGACAACAGCCGCAGTACCGCCTCTCTTCTTATCCTTCCGCACCGTGATGTAGAACAAAAACATCCACTTACCACGTCACACTCCAAGGCATAACATGATGGGGAGGGAAAATGTCGGTAGCGTAAATGTCTGAGAGAGAGAGAGAGAGAGAGAGAGAGAGAGAGAGAGAGAGAGAGAGAGAGAGAGAGAGAGAGAGAGAGAGAGAGAGAGAGAGAGAGAGAGAGAGAGTGTGTGTGTGTGTGTGTGTGTTCCTATGTCCTGAGCTTTTTAATTGCAGTTGGGTCAAGGCAGTTTACTATAATCACATGTATTCCCTGAGATAACCCTCCCTCCCCATTTACCTTCTTTTACTCCATCCACCCCATCCCTACTTCTACCTACTTTCATCCTCGCTACCCCACCCACCCCAATTTATCCTTCTGCTCCACACACTTCTCCCCTGCCTCACATTTCCTTCATTCTCGTCAAACCACACACCCCTCCTCCCCCAGTAACCTACACACATCTCACCCTATAGCACTACACATCATCAACCTAGCACTACACTCACCTACACATATCACCACCACCACACCATTTTTCATACCCTCACCCTGACTCACTTAATTAATCACACCTATTCTCTAGCATTTCACATCTTCGCTCCACCACCACCACCACCACCACCACCACCCCATCTCCCATCCCCAACCACCACCTCTACCACCCTATTATTCACCTTCTCAACCCACTTCAACCCCTCCTCCAACAAAAACCACACATACAGTATACACTCGACCCCCTCACTCCAAATATAAAGATGAAGAAAGGCGAGAGGGAGGCAGCACTGAAATACAACCCCAAAAACCTTCCAACAACTTTTTTTTTTTTTTTTTTATCCTTCGTTGCACTGGAATATAAACAGCATAAACGACAGACGACACTATCAAGGGGGAAAATTTTGTGTTGGTAAATCTGGAGGAACAACTGAATCCTCCAAACTAATCCAAGCAACAGAACAACACACCATTATCTTTGCTCTTCTGGTTCTGTTTCCTGGCATACTTTGGAGGAATCAAGGCACTCCAATGTAACAAAAGCTAAGTATACCCCCTTAACTATACTCTCATGCACGAGTTCTACAATTATTTTATCCCTCGCTGCACCGGCATACATACAGGACACACACACGACAGAGACAATAGTGGGAGGAGAGTCTTACACCGAGGAACCTGTGTGTAAATAAATCCCAACTTGGGGTGACGGGACACGAACTCCTAAGGCTAATAAATTAAGAAGTAAGTAAGTAAGTAAGTAGCTCTGGTCGTGAGTAATATATTAATTAATTACAGACAACAAAGAGATGTCCACCCATGCTTCATTACTATAAAAAAAATAGTATACAAAGCGGTATATATATAGGTATTTTTTTTATACCTATATATATACCGCTCTGTCTGTTGGTCTGTGATGTGTGTGTGTGTGTGTGTGTGTGTGTGTGTGTGTTTGATGAACCACCACTGACCACACATCTGACAAGCTAATTAATAACATCTAGGTAATTATAAGCTTCTAAGTCAAGTGAGGTAAGCACAGGGAGACTGAAGTAAATGAGAGAGAGAGAGAGAGAGAGAGAGAGAGAGAGAGAGAGAGAGAGTCAGTGTGGGCGGAGGGCAGACAACCACACCCACCACCACCACCACCATCCACGTGATCACTATCTTCATTATATCTTATCAGGGGTGAGGCGAATCAAGGTGACGCCACGAAGGAAGGAAGGGAAATGGAACTGACATTGTATGAAAAGCTGAATCAGTCCTATTGTGATGATGGAGAAAGGTATAACACGAGACCTGATTCTTATTACGACCCCTATCTATCCAATTGACGACTGAAGACTTTCCCAAAATACTCTGACGATCACCAAATTACCGTTCTTTATTTAACCTAGAAACAACACACACACACACACACACACACACACACACACACAAACGCGAGGAGGTCAACCACTCATTCAGATTACATTCAGTTTGCAGAGTTTACGCTCGTTCAAATAATTAAGGACCCTGTGATCGTGTATGAGACTCGGTTGGTGGCTTCTGATTCTCCCTGACTATGCCACGAAACAAGCTCCTTTAATGTATAGGTGTGTGTGTGTTTCGTGGCAATGTTTGAAGGACTCACTATATAACCACAAATTTTAAGTCTACATCACAGGGGGTCCTTAATCACCTATGTACAAACCCTTTTCTTGTAATGTCTGGTGAGGAGGAAGGGAAGGCTGGTTGGTTTATTTGTTGCTTGGAGGGAGAGAAAGGGGAATAAAGTTGGGATGGGGAGACAAAAAAAAGGGAGAGGAGGGAAGGGGGAGATTAAGTGGGTATGATTGGAGTGGAGATGGGAGAGGGTATCAAGCTGGGTAGGGGAGAGTCGAGAGGGGTTGGGGGTTGAGGGAGAGGAGGGGAGAATGGAAAGGGGTAAGGGGGGGGTTGAGGGAGAGGAGGGGAGAATGGAGAGGGATTGGGGGGTTGAGGAGAGTAGAAGAGGGGTATTTGGGTTGAAGAAGAGAAGGAGAGAATGGAAAGGGGTAGGGAAGAGAAGAGAGGGGTAGGGGAGAGCAGAGAGGGATAGAGAAGAAGGGTAGGTGGGTTAAGGGAGAGGAAGGTGAGTGTGGAAAGAGGTAGGTGGGTTGAGGGAGAGGAAGGTGAGTGTGGAAAGGGGTAGGGGAGAGCAGAGAGGGGTAGAGAAGAAGGGTAGGTGGGTTAAGGGAGAGGAAGGGGAGTGTCTGAAAGGGGTAGGTGGGTTAAGGGAGAGGAAGGGGAGTGTGGAAAGTGGTAGGTGAGAGTAGGGTGTATCCAGCTGTGAGCATTAGGGTAATACCAAGTCACCAGCTGGGGTAATGGTGCCAGACGAGGTGGAGGGGGTTAAATGGTGTAGGGGTGTCAGGGGTGTAAAGTGTAGGGGGGGTGAGAGGTGTAGGGGGTGTGTAGTGTAGGGGGGGTGTAGTGTAGGGGTGTGAAGGGGGAGGAGGAGGAGGGGGTGTGTGGTGTAGGGGTGTGTGTGGTGTAGGGGGTGTGTGGTGTAGGGGGTGAGGGGTGTAGAGGGGTGAGGGGTTTAAAGTGTAGGGGGATGATTGAGGGGTGTAGGGGGGTGAGGGGTGTAAAGTGTAAGGGGTGTGTGTGGTGTATGGTGTGAGAGGGAGGTGAGGGGGGAATGGTGTAGGGGTGTGTGGTGTTGGGGTGAGGGAGAGGGAAGGAGTAAACGAAAAGGTTAGGAAGGAAGGAAGGGGAAAAAGAAAGAGGAGGAAGGAAAAAGAGAGAGGAGAATGAAGGGAAGGGGAAAGGAAGGAGAGGAGGGGGAGAAGGGAGAGAGGAGAGAGAAGTAGAAGAGAAGGAAGGAGAAGAAGATAATTATAGGGAAGGGGAAGAAAGGAAGGGAAGGAAGAAAGGGAATAAGGTAAGTGGAAAGGTAAAGAAAGGAAGGAAAAGGAAAGGGAAAGAAAGGAAGGGAAGGAAGAAAGGGAATAAGGTAAGTGGAAAGGTAAAGAATGGAAGGAAAAGGAAAGGGAAAGTGAAGAGGGAGAATGATGGAAGGGGAGGGGAGAGGAAGGAGAGAAAGATAAAGAGTGCATGTGGAGAGGAAAGATGGACGGAGTAATAGATAAAAGGGTGGAGGGGAGATAAGGAAGGAGGAAAAATGAACGACTGAAATGGAGGAGAGGAAGGACGAAGAGATAAACTGGTGAAAACGAGGAGAGAGAGAGAAGGAAAGGAAAATACATATACTAATAATAATGATGATAATAATAATAATTATAATAATAATAATAATACCAATAACAAAAACAACAATAATAATGTAATAATACTAACAACAAAAACTGTAATCTGAACAAGGCGGAACAGAAAAGAAGTTACGAAGAAAATTACACACACACACACACACACACACACAGGCTGACAAGAGGAAAAATAATCACAACGGGAAAATCCATGCGCGAAAAAAAAGGAAACATAAAAACGATTTGAAAACTGTAAACAAATAAATATGACAAAAAAAGGCGGGAAATGGCGCGGGAAAAAATAATACGTCGTGGTAAAAAGCGCGGGAAAAAAAAAAGCGCGCGAAAAATAAAATAAATACGAGCGTAAAATGATTTGCCGACTTCCCCGCCAGCCAGCCAATGGTAAACATGCAGCAGGAGAAAAACAAGCGGGAAACAGCTAGGGCCAATCAGCGTCGAGTAATGTGTCCGGGGAAACAGTGAGGGCCAATCAGCGTCGAGTAATGTTTCTGTGGATAGGGAAGTAAACACGGCAGGTTCTAGCCTCTTGAGTTCGGGAGTGACAGGGCGTGGAGAGAGAGAGAGAGAGAGAGAGAGAGAGAGAGAGAGAGAGAGAGAGAGAGAGTGTGGAGTTGTTTGGATGGAAATGTAAATAAAAATTACATTGAGAGAGAGAGAGAGAGAGAGAGAGAGAGAGAGAGAGAGTGGAGTTGTTTGGATGGAAATGTAAATAAAAATGAGAGAGAGAGAGAGAGAGAGAGAGCGAGAGAGCAAACTCTTCTTGAAGCCTTCTGATAACAGTCACCTTCCATACACATTACCTCCCTTCATGGTCCTTCACCTGATTTATCTCTCCCTTATCCCTTCTCTCTCTCTCTCTCTCTCTCTCTCTCTCTCTCTCTCTCTCTCTCAATGCCATTTTTATTTATATTTCCATCCAAACAACTCCATCCTTTTCCAGTCTTCTCTGTATTTCTGATGGTCTCTCTCTCTCTCTCTCTCTCTCTCTCTCTCTCTCTCTCTCTCTCTCTCTACACAAGACACACATTAAGACAAGGTGTACCGTGTAGTGTACCTGGAGTGATGGTACAAACAGTCTAAGGTGAAGGGAAGGGAGGAAGGGATGGGGTAGTAGTAGTGGTAGTGGTGGTCCAGGGCCTCATCTTATCACTTCTCATATTTCTTGTACTCACCATTCCTGTCTTCCCTCCAACACCAAACTCTTTTCTTCTCTTTCCTCCTCTTCTTCCTTCTATTCGTCCATTACCAAACTCTCTTCTCTTTTCTCCTCTTCTTCTTTCTATTCATCCATTATCAAACTCTATTCTCTTCCCTCCTCTTCTTCCTTCTATTCTCACACCATCTAACTCTCTTCTCTTTCCCACTCTTCTTCCTTCTATTCTCACACCATCTAACTCTCTTCTCTTTTCCACTCTTCTTCCTTCTATTCACACACCTTTTAAACTCTCTTCTGTTTCCTCCTCTTCCTTCTTCTCACGTCTCCCCCAATTTTTATTTCGTCTTTTTTATCTCCCTCCTCCTCCTCCTTTCCTTTCCTTTTTCAATTCTCTCCAATTTATCTCGTTTTTTTGTTTTGTTTGTATCCTCTCCTTTCACGTCCCCTCAATATTTATTTCATCTTTTTACTTCCTCCTCCTCCTCCTCTCTCTCTCATTTCTTCTTCCTCTCCCTCGTACGTACTTCTCATTGCTCGTTCACTCTCCCTCTCTCGCCTCCTTTCTTTATATATCTTGTTAATCTAACCATCTACTTCTATCACTCTATCTTCTTATCTATAGCTGCATCTTAAAATAATCGACCTCCATTTCCTTCTTCCTTTCCTCGGATCATTCATCACTACCATTCCCTTCCTCCATTCCCTACCTTTCTCCATTAGTGCTACAAGCCTCCCTTAGTCACCCTCCCTTTACCCCTACAATTGTCACATACCCTCCCCTTTCCCGACCAGTGCCCTAAACCCTCCCCATCCCCTAGCCCCCCTTCCCCATCCCCACCACTGTCCCATACATCCCCTATCCTTCCCTTAGTATCAGTTTGTAGTTCCCTTTAACCTTCCCTATCAAAGTATATATAGTACCCCTTTCCTTAACCCTCGTCTCCCCTTCCCTATCACTGTTTCATACTCTCTCTCTCTCTCTCTCTCTCTCTCTCTCTCTCTCTCTCTCTCTCATAAATAGCCTCCCTTTTGAGAAGTAAGTACCCTCCTTCCCTACCCTATACCCTTCCCTTCTCTATCCCTTCCCTCTAACTGGTATACCCTTTACGGAGACTAACTTGCTGGCAAATTGGAAGGCTACTGATTCCTCCTAACTATGCCAGAAAACAGACCCCCTCAATGGTACTAATAAGGGATCTGTTCCGTGGCACATAGTTTGGAAGAATCAGAGACCTTCCAATTCACCAACAACAAAAGAATCTTCCCCTTAAGTCTACTCTCTCCCAATTCATCACCAAACATTACTTTCTATATGTACCTTCTGTCACGAGTCAGCATAGACTCGTGACGTAATTTGAATTACAGAGAGTTGGAAAATTCCATACTGGAGAATGTTCTAGAGTAGGGGAATATTCCATGAGACAAAGGAGACAGGAGTGGGTTGATGGGTGCAGCTAGTCTTAATCTGCAGGTAGTCTTAATCCGCTGGTAGTATCCAAAAATAGACCAGGTAATTAGAAAAGGGTCAGGAAGGCTGGGTTTCAACTGAATTTGCCACATTCAGTCATATAGGTGTTCGTACATTAAGTACATAATGTATTACTCAATTATGCTACCAGGTTAATTTATGGTATTGTAAATGATCGTGAAGTGGAGGGGAATTATCGGGAATTATTAGCACGCCATAGGTAAATTGAAATTGCATGTATAACTCAAGTATATGTGGGTACAATGTAAATCGTAGCCAGTTAGGAAAAACGAACAAAGATAGGAGGAGGAGTCAGAGAAATTTTGAACCAGTTAAGGAGGAAGAATTGGGTCAGTTGGAAAACACACTTGAAGGAAGGAACACACTCGTATCGTCAGCTGCCCTTGCCTAGTGATCACGTAGACGCCGAATTCGTTGTATATTACACGATTTCACAAGGCTTTACAGTTGTATACTGACTAGTTGCATTGACGCTGGTTCAGTAACTGAATTAGGTGAGGGGGAAGTTGGATCTTTGAAGAAAATTACGAGTGTGTTGTGAGATTCTAAAGTGTGAGACATTAGAAAATATTCCAACTCGCGTAACAATTGATAGAATTACTACAGTGTTAACGTAAGCTAGACTATCGTCACGCGAGCGAGAGCGAGAGGTAACGAGAGCGAGTAGCTAGTTAGCGTTGCGTGAGCGTGAGTTGTGTGTGTGTGTGTGTGTGAAATTAATTTATTCATGTTGGCATACTGGAGTTGAATAAATATAGAAAATTTGCAATTGGTTGTTTAAATGCACCAGTAGATTTGTTATCTCTATATAAATACATATATATCGGGAAGAACCCTTAACATAAATTATTATTATGTGCGTGGTGCTTGAGGCCTAAACGGGGAATTAATCCCCGACTTTTTGTTCTTCGCTGCAGCCAACCAACGAGATCATAAATTAACAGGGCAAGGTAAGTTGTAATTGTCATATTATAAATACATTATCTATCATTCTCACATCACCGCCACATATTTGGCGCCCGAACATAGGGACCTGAGCGTTGTATTAACTCCAGTCACACACGCGCACACTTTCACGAGTAGATAGTCATAACTGTCCAGGAATTAAGGCAACAGAAACGATAGAAAATAAATTAAAAATGTCTACCGTACAAGAATTATTGGGAGAGGCTCAACTATTGGGAATTGAAGGTAAGGCCGAACTTCAAGTATACGTGAGGGGCCGCCAAGAAGAAGAAAGGCTTGAAAGGGCGGCCATAAGAGAAAATGAAAGGGAACAGAGAGAGCAAGAAAAATTGAAATGGGAACATGAAAAGGAAGTATTGGAACTGCAAGTACGTGCGAGTGAAAATCAAAGTGCGAGTGGAAGTAATGTCGCAAGCTCAACCACCGTAACCCCAAGGTTACAACTGTCAAAATACGTAGAGGGAGACGATATCGAGCCGTTTATTGAGCGATTCGAAATGGTTGCAGACACTTATAGATTAAATGATGATATAAAGAAGCTCGAGTTCATTAATTTATTCGATGGAAAAGCCCTCAGCATTCTCCACCGACTCGACAGTACTGCCAGAGACTATGAGAACATGAAAAAGGCTTTATTACAGGCGTACGGGTTGACGGTCGATGACGCTAGGAATCAGTTCTGGCGTGCATCCTTACAGGATAAGGAGACTGTTGCACAGTTTAGTGCACGTCTGACCAGTTACCTGGATCAGTGGTTGGAGAAGGCCGAAACACCTAAGACTTTGGAGGGGGTAAAAGACTTGTTGCTTCGTACACAGCTGGAGAAGTCTTGCCCTCCAGAATTGTCGGCTCAGCTGAAAACCAACAAGGTGAAAACGTTGCAAACGATGGTGGATATGTCCGACGCGCATTTTACCGCGTATGGTTACCATACGCGGATTCAGTATAATAAGAAAATTAATCAGTCGGATAAGCCTTCTCAGAACTCTGCTGTTTCATATAACCAGTCGAGTAAAAATCAGTCACAGCAGCAGAGTCAAATTGTTCGTCTGCAACCTAAACCTCATTTTAATCATACCCAGAAACAAGGTAATAATCACTATTCGCAGCAGTCCAATCAGTACCGTTACCAAGGAAAAAGTAACTGGAAAAATAGTAATAACCACAGTGGAAATAAAGGTTATTATCAGCGATCGGCAGCTGCAACACAGGGTGAACCACAGTATTCACCTGTGGCGGTTCAACCTAGTGTAGAACCGCGAGTGCCTCAGTCGGTTCACGAACCTCATCAATTGTGACTAAACGCGACAGGAGTCTCGAAAGGTAAGTCTGGTTTCCATATTTGTCCTGGAATTGTTAACGGGATATCTGTTGAAGTCTTTCGAGATAATGGGTCATCGGGGTGTTGTGTCGCTGATGGTTTAGTTGCTTCTAATGATTTTACAGGGGAGCAGGTAACTATCACTATGATTGATGGTACCAGGAGGCTCTATCCTCTTGCTAAAATTGCAGTGGAGAGTCCATTCTATACAGGCCAGGTAATTGCAGCAGTCATGCAAAATCCTGTGTCAGATTTGGTAATAGGAAATATACCAGGGGTTAAGAATGCATGTTCAGTGGAAATTTCCACACAGACTGGTGCAGCTGCTGTAACCAGGGGTATGGCGCATGCGAAGAAAACAGTTGTTCCACTTCAAGTGACAACTGCCGCCGACCTCGTAAATTGCGAGGATGTAATTGCTGAGCAAGCAAGTGACCCTTCATTGGCACTTGTTCGCAAGCAGGCACTTGAGGGTGAGAGTAGAGATCGACAGGGTATTGTAACCAGTTACGTCAGGAGGAGAAACAGGTTTTACCGACGTACAGTAAACCCCGATGGGGAAGAGAGGGTTCAGTTTCTCGTACCAGAGAAATACCGACAGGCTGTGTTTACCCTGGGTCATCATGCTATATTAGGGGGTCATATGGGGATGAGGAAAACAGTTGATAGGATTCAGTCTCATTTCTATTGGCCAGGTATGGGGAGAGAGATAGGGAGATTGTTGAGGTCATGTGACGTTTGTCAGAAAACGTGTGACAGGGGTCGGGTGAAGCCCGCACCTCTTAATCCTCTACCGCTTATCTCAGAGTCATTTGAGAGAGTAGCGGTTGATATTGTTGGACCGATTATTCCGAGGGCTACGGACGGTGCCAAGTATATTCTTACCTGTGTGGATTTCGCGACCAGATGGCCTGAAGCAGTGCCTCTGCGTGATATTGAAGCCACTACAGTGGCTGAAGCCTTGTTGGATATATTCTGTCGTGTCGGCATACCAAAGCAGGTATTGTCCGATCGAGGCAGTCAATTTACCTCCGCGATGATGGAGGAATTGTGGAGATTACTCTCAGTTAAAGGGTTGAGGACAACACCTTATCATCCAATGTGTAATGGGTTGTGTGAGAGGTTTAATGGTACTCTCAAGAAAATGTTGAGGAGGATGGCAGTAGAACAACCTAGGGAGTGGTCCAGGTATATCTCGCCACTACTGTTCGCGTATCGCGAAGCACCTCAGGCATCGTTGCAATTTAGTCCATTCGAGTTAGTGTATGGTAAACCTGCTCGAGGACCACTTCAGGTTCTATGTGAACTTTGGGACGATGAGGAATCGGATCCCGTGGTGAAAACCACTTATTCTTATGTAATTGATTTGGCAGAACGATTACAGCAAACCTGCGAGATTGCAAAGCAGGAGTTATCTAAAGCAAAGGAGATTCAGAAGTCCTACTATGATAGGAAAACTAAGCTCCGAACGCTACAGGTAGGGGGGAAGTGTCTAGTTCTGTTACCAACAGCTCATAATAAGTTGTTGGCTCAGTGGAAGGGTCCCTTTGAAGTAGTCAAGAAGGTGAATGACCTTAACTACATAGTTAAAATCAAAGGTGAAGCCAAGCGGTTCCATATTAATATGCTTAAGGAATATTACACCACCCAACAGGGGTGTACTTCCATTGTTACCACATTTGGGGCAGGCTGTTGTAACATCACCTCAGAACAGAGTGAAGTGTTAAGTCTAGTCCGTGGTCATTTTTCCCCAGCAGTAGACATGGTTAGCGCTGCTGTGGTAATTCCCGAGGGTGACGAGGGATATACTCCCCAGACGGCTGAAGCTCGTCAAGGTGAGACAGTGGCTGAGGTCTCCGTTTCGGAGAATTTAAGACCAGACCAGCTTGCAAGAGTCAATGCGGTACTGGCAAAATATTCACGTGTGTTCTCTGACAGGCCTGCTGTTGCTAACGTAGCCTGTCATGAGATACAGCTTACGAGCGACACACCAGTGAGGGTGAAACCATATCCTATTCCTGTACGGCTGATTGATACAGTACGTAAGGAAATTAATGACATGGAAGCAGCTGGTATCATGCGAAGATCGACCGGCAGAAGTATCCTCCGGGTCAAATTGCTCGTTAATTAGTGTTAACCGAGTAAATATTCATGCGAAGATCGACTGGCAGAAGTATCCTCCGGGTCGAATTGCTCGTAATGGTTACCTCTCCGAGCGCAACGAGCACGAGTCTTATGCGACTCAGATCAAGGGGTTTCCTAGAATTGGGGAAAAATCCGATGTTATATGTATTGTATTTTGTGCAACTTATCCAAGACACGGATTCTAGCGGTTTACTCTGATCCAAGGCTCGGATAATTACTAACAATATATTGCCTTCCAGAATTATTATTGCAGTATTTTGTGTAACCTTATCCAAGACACAGATTCTAGCGGTTTACTCTGATCCAAGGCTCGGATAATTACTAATATATGTATTGCCTTCCAGAGATATTGTTGCATTTCCTACATATTATGTAACAAATACACAATGCATTACATACACCACACTTATATATTGCTTAAATGTGTACAAATTGTACTGAGCAGAAATTACCAGGTACATTCATTCTTGTCTCGGAGTTTCTTCCTAAGATTGAAAAGCTAAAGTAACTGTTGGGAGTTTTCCACTCATTGGCAAAAATGAACACGTAACTGGTGATAGTAATTGACACATACAAGAATAAGTGAAGTGTGGATGAATTGTTATTGTAATAGTTATACATGCAAAGGCGTCGTTACCACTTCACGAATCTATTAAACATTGCATAGAGCAATGTCTTTTTGTGTGGGCGAATGTCACGAGTCAGCATAGACTCGTGACGTAATTTGAATTACAGAGAGTTGGAAAATTCCATACTGGAGAATGTTCTAGAGTAGGGGAATATTCCATGAGACAAAGGAGACAGGAGTGGGTTGATGGGTGCAGCTAGTCTTAATCTGCAGGTAGTCTTAATCCGCTGGTAGTATCCAAAAATAGACCAGGTAATTAGAAAAGGGTCAGGAAGGCTGGGTTTCAACTGAATTTGCCACATTCAGTCATATAGGTGTTCGTACATTAAGTACATAATGTATTACTCAATTATGCTACCAGGTTAATTTATGGTATTGTAAATGATCGTGAAGTGGAGGGGAATTATCGGGAATTATTAGCACGCCATAGGTAAATTGAAATTGCATGTATAACTCAAGTATATGTGGGTACAATGTAAATCGTAGCCAGTTAGGAAAAACGAACAAAGATAGGAGGAGGAGTCAGAGAAATTTTGAACCAGTTAAGGAGGAAGAATTGGGTCAGTTGGAAAACACACTTGAAGGAAGGAACACACTCGTATCGTCAGCTGCCCTTGCCTAGTGATCACGTAGACGCCGAATTCGTTGTATATTACACGATTTCACAAGGCTTTACAGTTGTATACTGACTAGTTGCATTGACGCTGGTTCAGTAACTGAATTAGGTGAGGGGGAAGTTGGATCTTTGAAGAAAATTACGAGTGTGTTGTGAGATTCTAAAGTGTGAGACATTAGAAAATATTCCAACTCGCGTAACAATTGATAGAATTACTACAGTGTTAACGTAAGCTAGACTATCGTCACGCGAGCGAGAGCGAGAGGTAACGAGAGCGAGTAGCTAGTTAGCGTTGCGTGAGCGTGAGTTGTGTGTGTGTGTGTGTGTGAAATTAATTTATTCATGTTGGCATACTGGAGTTGAATAAATATAGAAAATTTGCAATTGGTTGTTTAAATGCACCAGTAGATTTGTTATCTCTATATAAATACATATATATCGGGAAGAACCCTTAACATAAATTATTATTATGTGCGTGGTGCTTGAGGCCTAAACGGGGAATTAATCCCCGACTTTTTGTTCTTCGCTGCAGCCAACCAACGAGATCATAAATTAACAGGGCAAGGTAAGTTGTAATTGTCATATTATAAATACATTATCTATCATTCTCACATCACCGCCACACCTTCCTTTCTATATGTACCTTCCTTTCTATATGTACTTTCCTTTCTATATGTGTACTTACTTTCCTATAATTTTTTATCCTTCCATCATTCCGTTTATCATTTTTTTATGTGGGTAAGTTACTGTTGGCAAGTTGAAGGCTACTGCTGCTTCCTCCAAACTATACCACGCAACGGACTCCCTCAGTAAATAATGTTATGTTTTGTGATACAGTTTTTGGAGGATTCAGCAGCCTTCAGTTCCACGGAATGCAACATCACACGTTCATAAAAAACTCAGGGCATTCTCTCTTTTCCATAATAAATTCCCATTCCAGTATATTCTTCCTGTTAAATAAGTACCATCGTTCATTGCTATATCTTCCTTTCCACAAAAAAAATAAAATAAAATAATAATAATAATCTCACCATTTCCCCTTCATTGGTTCTCTCTCTTCATCACCATTTTCCCTTCATTGGTTCTCTCT
>JAWQEG010000575.1:52500-65101 GCA_033782935.1 Petrolisthes cinctipes
TTTCTTAAGGCTTAATTTATTAATATGTGTACTTATCTATACAGGGTATTATCGTGATGTGCCTTGCCTTATATGGTATTATGTCTCTCTCTATGGAGACAGTTTATAGCCCTTAGGGAGTCAGTGTGGTATCCTAACTCCTAGTGTACCTCCTCTGCTTATATACATTTCAAACTCTATAGTTTACAGAATGGCTAGAGTGTGACTGTGTTGCCTGTGAATGGTCAGTTTGATTCTGTACCTACTTCTCTCTTCTCGTGTGAAAGGGAAAGTGGGCCAACCCTTTCCTATCTCTCTCTCTCTCTTACTCTCTTTTACTCTCTTTCCTACCTCTCCTTCGAAGGGGAGGTAGGAAGGGTTAATGTCTTTTCGTATGACCTGACGCCGCACCTGTGTGTGTGTGTGTGTGTTTGACCCACCTGGGTGGTCAGGTCCCTTAATGGTTTTATGGTGTGTATGTATGCGGAATCTGAATCTGTTGTTCCTTCTAGTCTTTGCTTTTGTCCGTACATCGCTCGAACCATGCTACCAGCCTGGCCTCCAGGCTTTTGCTTTATGCTTTATTTAATAGAAGGCCAGTTCACAATGTTGGTAGGGTACATAATACTAAGACATTAACAATAAATACATGTGTAGTAACATAAAAATAGACATTAAGACATTGGCACACCATATGCTTAAAATTAACATTACCGGTAATACATGAATATAAATACATAAACATGAATACATTGTTACATAAAATTTCATCTTAATATTAATGTGTTTAGCTAGGTGCATGTTATTGTGTGTATATAATCTAACCTATGCTAAAAATTCACACATTAATGAGGGGGGAGCCGTGTTGCTATGTTGTAGCTGTGGAATAACAGTCTTGTTCTTTTCAACACAAGATAATTCAGTATACTTCGATAGTTCTTTCTTATACAATACAAAAATAGTATTTTAGACTGTCTTATACAATACATAAATTTTATAGTACATGCCAGAAAGATAAGACATGGGATAATAAACATTGGTACCAATTTTTATTTTTATCACTATGTGGAGGAATCAAATGATATAATAAGGATGATTGAATCCTATTCTCATTGAGTAACATAATAGTTTCATTTTGTCTGATACCACTGATAATGAATTAGGAGATGTTAAACAATTCAACTTTAAATGAAATATGTTGAAAAGGTGGAAGAGATTGTGCTATGTTTTCAAGCAAATTATGTTTACTAGGCAAGGTACGATTCCCTTGGATCGTATTTCCTATGAGTCTGCTTCTTTATAGTTGCCTTGAACCATACCATGTGTAGGATGATTAAGGAAAATTAATGTTAATTGTGTTTTAGCAGGTAAGTATAGATAGTGGAAATTAAAATTGATGATGAAAGAGAGTTTGATTAGTAATAGATATGAATATACATGCATATAGTGCTTGATTAGTAGTACTTATGATTCTAAGCAAGTGGAGATTTTGCATCCTTTGGAGACTTAAATGCAACTCAAATGCAAAGAAATATGCAAGACAAACATATATAAAGATATGCAACATGGCACTTGAAGTGTTGTGTGTCACTGATGACATCCTCACTAAGTATAATACTTATTGGATGAAAATTGAATATTAAATGATTACTTCCATTTTCATAGGGAATTGTAGAAGTGCGTAGCTTGTGAATAACATTTTACCTTTTATGGGAATAATAATGAGTATATGATCTTGTATTAAAATACTACGCATGACTGGATAATAATATTTCATGAAAGATAATAAGGAAGATGAGATTTCATCATTGATTGTACCATTGCATCTCGTAGCTATTGGAGTGGTAATAATATTGTGAGTTGATCTTATCTTACCCGCAGTAAATATTCTCTTAATAAGTGGTTGTAATTCCTCTCTAAGTTTCTCACCTGCTATCATTTTTCTGCAAACTCACAGAAATAAATAGAAGCCTAAAAATATGATGTGATTATTTCATATATGTAGTTCATTTCATTCGTTGCTCATATAAACTATCTAAATCGTATTTAATTTCTGTGCAATGATTTACACTCTAATACAGTATATACCTGTTACTCTATCTTACCTTGATTTGCAAAGGCTTGTCCTGCAACCTTTTATGTATGGGATAATGCTTGTATACCACTATACCTCTAAGCATTACCAAATAGTGCTCATGAAATTTCACTTAAAAATTATCTAAATCACGCTCTGGGCTGTGATGATGGCTCTAAGCCATTATATATTTTTTTTTGTATAATAAGCTAGCAATATTACCTGAGTCGCTGAATCCATTCCTAGGGCGCCCAATAGTGAAAGGACACTATAGAATATAATGCATTTAAATAGGTAAATTCATTTATGTGATACCTGTCAAACAAAACTAGTGTATCATTAAGTATTTTATCTGTAATTACTGCTCAATGGCAGAAAATTTTGGTAATAATTCATATATCCAGTAAAGAGTAAGAAATAGTGATCATATCGTTCATCACCAATATTTTATTTATTTTCCTTTTCTTTTCAACTGTTTGATAAAATTGTAAACGAGAGCTCTCGGATTGTAAGACGTCATCCTTATCTGTGTTATGCATTCGTCGGAGCCTGTAGCCGCCGCGAGTATAGACATGAAAACCGTTATATAGGTTAATTTGGGCCAAATTTGTAAGAAGAAATATTATTTTTCATTGGAAACCGATCGGAGTTTTTGTTTGTAATTGTTTATTTTATTATCATCAATAGTAGGGATAATATTACGAGGAAGAGGACATTGTTGCTGTTGCAGAGATATTGATTGGTTTTATTTTGGATGTTATGTTTTTGCGCGCATTTTACCAATTTCTTTATTCTGTTTACATAAACAATATCATCCGCCTGGTAAAATTATTCATTATTATAAGGTTATGCCTACTAAAGACATGACTGTGTAAAGTTCGATCGGGTACCCATTATGTTGGCGATTACGCATTTTTTTTTTTTTTCTCTAGCAAGCCTATAATTTGTTTTGTTCTGTCGGCGATCACACATTTTTCTTGCAAGCCGATAAATTGCTTTGTTATGTCGGCGATCACGCATTTTTCTTGCAAGCCGATAAATTGCTTTGTTATGTCGGCGATCACACATTTTTCTTGCAAGCCGATAAATTGCTTTGTTATGTCGGCGATCACGCATTTTTCTTGCAAGCCGATAAATTGCTTTGTTCATCATGATGAAATTGTGGAAATGCAACTCACTGTCGTTCAGCATAGTTGTCCATGTTGTCATGGCTTCTTCGTGGCAATTGTTATATCATATGAAAGACGTATCCATACGCCATATAGTATTTCATGTGGAGTTTTTCCTTTTATTTTCGTATTTTGTAGTGGTTATTGACCGTCATTTCGATGCAGTCTTCCCATGTGGAGGGATTTTCATTGTTTCTGTGCCACGAAGTACTTCTAGTAGTGTTACGGTTTTGCCGTTTTGTTAACCCATTAGATGCTGGGAAATATGGTAATACAAACGTTTGCTTAATATAGAAGAAATAAGATACCTTTTATAATATCGGGACATGTATATGGTCATATGAATTTGGTATTTAAATATATGTGCACTTACTTTTGCGGTTTTTATCCTAGTGGTGCCGCCACTATATCTAGAAAATGGTTAACCATAGGTAAAAACTTATTTGCGTCCTGATTCTAAATTGGTAAGGAAAGTAGATCTATTCCTACTATGTCCCATGATTCGTCCAGGATTAGGGATTCCCGTCATGGAACAGAGGTCCAAATGTATGGCCTTGATTTGCATTGTATGTTTCGCACTGAGCGATATATGTGTTTCATCATCTACCCTTAGTTTATGTTAATAGTATATTGTATAGAGTGTGGTTAGGTACCTACCTCTCCCAGGATATCCTTCTGCATTATGATATAAGGGTAATTAATACTGAGGGAATTATTATTTGTTATATCACTATGTGATTGGTTTGTACGTCACGTTTCATTAGTTTTCTGTAAATAATATCATCATGAAGGGAAAAGATATTTAAGTGACTGGGTAATTATGGTCCATTATTTTCATCCTCAGGGTTTTTAATGAATATCTTATTACATTCATCATAGAATCCGTTTGCTAATGATTAGGAACCGTATTAAGGTCAAAGTCCATGGGTGTCCTCGGAACTAAAAGGACAAGATAATTGTTTAAGGGATCTGCTACTTTATCTAATCGTCCTGGAAGGTATTTAATATCAATATGTGGGAGAAATTCCTGAATTGTTAGATTTTATCTGGCTAATTTTCCCGTTAGGGGTTGAGGTTATAGTAAGCCAGGGATCGTTTGGTAATTCGCGAAAACTTGTAAAGGATAGCCTAATATGATTTCTCTAAAAGTACGAAGTGCCCATAATATTGCTTAAATTTCCTGTTTTGTTACAGAGTAATGAGTTCCCTGTGCACTTAATATTCTCTAAGCATTAGCACATACCTGATATCGACCCAAAGCTATCTCTTACATAAGTACAGCGCCTAAGCCTACTGAAGAAGCATCTGTACACTTGATAAAAGTTAATGAATACTTGGGAACGCAAAATTAAAGCTTACATTAATTAACCTTTAATATTTCAAAGCTTAGCTATTTTTTCTGGCATCCATACAAAATCTCGAGTTGATTATTTAGGGGTTTAGCTACTTGGGAAAAATGCTCTACAAAGATTCTATAATAAGAACATAAACCCAAGAATTATTTTACGTTAGTAGCATTTATTAAGAATAGTGAATACTTTCATTGCTCGTATTTTACCAGATTGTGTATGGAGCACCGTGGCGGTTAATGTATAACCTAAAATTATAATTTTCTGGTTAATAAAATGACACATAGGCAGTTAAAGTTTGAGGCCTACCTAATGTAATCTCTGGATAAGCTTCTTTATTGTTACTTATTATGAATGTACTTCTATAGAAAAATTAATCAATTCGTTGAGATTAACGATGACTACGTTATTAAGAACGCCAATACGCAAATTGACCATATGCTGAAATATGGATGAAACATTACATAACCCAAATGGTCTACGAATGTATTCATAATAACCATGGGAAGTACTAAATGTTGTAATGGGTTGACTTTTATAATTTAATGCTACTTGCCAGTTTCCACTGACCAAGTTTAAGGTGGAGGATATCATAGGCTTTGATTTACCAATGTTAGACAAAACATCTTAAAGGAGGGAAGGGATATTTATCTTTAATTGTAGCATTATTTATTTGTCTGTAATCAATTACTGGCGTAAATTCACCATTATTATTGAAACCAAAAACATTGGGCTGTTAAAAGGGGAGTTAGAATTCCTAATAATGCTTTCATCCATTATTTCATTTATAATTTTCTTTACAACTTTCTGCCTACTACGAGGTACATTAGTCTATATGCTCGAATAAATGGGTTGAAGAGATGTTAGTGTAATGGCATGCTTTATAATGTTGGTTCATCCTAAGGATTCACCAAGTAGGGCAATCGCATTTCAATATGTGGCTAGTATGGTGATAAGATTATCACGATAAAGTGGAAAATCGTGCCCACTGACAAAATTTCTAAGTTGCTCCCCTATGTGACTATCAATTTATCCCTCGGTAAGAACCGATACAATATTTCCTTGTGGTATTGGTCTAACTTCCATCTGTACAGATCACATAGATATGTTCCTTTCTTTACATGCATATTGGTAGATGATTTATTAATATCAGTGATATTTTCACTGTTTACATTGGGTAAAGTAAATCAATCCCTGATTATATATTATTTTACTGGTTCTATTGAGAATAGAACGGTAGTATGTGGCTGTACATGAGATGGAAGATGTACCTTCAATTAATGGACGAAATTTGGAGTTAATATAATATTATATGCAGCAATGGCCTTTATGATAATGGGGTCGTTTCCCTCATTTTCAATATGTATAGAATTAACATTACATGGACTTATATATTGGCCTGGACCATCCTGTATTGGAATACATTAATTCCTAAAATGTATTATTTTATATTTAGGGTTAATTATTATGGTTTGTTTGATAAGGTATGATAAACCTAGTTTATAATTTCGTATTATATAAAATGCAATATGTATATGGTTAGTTCCCTTGTCTAACCGTACAGGAAGGGTTAGTGTCCCTAAGACCTGTAATTTATTGCCTGTCATGGCTGACAATGCTATGTCACCTGTTCAATCTTGGTTTATAAATGCTGCTGGGGACCTAATTTGCATAATTTGTTAAAGGAAGTATCCGATAACAAGGAAACTGCGGCGCCTGTGTCTATCATTAAGGGGGTGTTACTATGAGATACTAGGACAGGGAATTATAGTATATTATTGGTAAATGCGACGACAGGGCCTACAGTTTTATTTTCGGTACGTTTTAATATTGTGGCGGTCTCGTTTCATACATCATATTTTGATTGTGCAAGTCCCATTTCATTCTGTTAAGGATCATGCATTCATCTAAGGAATGCGACTTTGATTCATGTAAATGACTGTATTTATTATTACTTTTCCCTTGATCATTTCCTTTAGTTTTATGTAAGTAATAACAATCACTGGTAATATTATTATTTCCGTTACAGTGTTTGCAACGTTTTCCCTGTGATTCCCTTTGAATAGGTGTGGCATCAAAATTAAAATTCTTCGTCCCCATGGATTGAGTAATCCGTAATTCACGATGTATGATACGAGATTCCTTCGAATTTAAAGTTAGAGACCCTGATAATGCAAGTGCTTTTGCTGGTTCACTTGTATTTATGTTTTCTTCCTTTGTTATAAACATTCTCTGAACCCATGATAATGAATTATGAATTTTACCATCCCCAAAAACATCAATAAGTGACTGTCTGAATGTAGCATATGACGTTAAATTCTCTGGATCAGAAAAAGCACTTGTAGTTAACATATAGCTGGCTGGACTATCTGGTGCAATATGCACTCTCACGAATCTGATCTTATGTAAGTCCTGCTCTATATTAGTTTGGTTAAACACATCCTCCAAATGACGCAAGAAGAGATGAATCCCATATCTTGGATTATCTCCCGTATAATACTTTAAATACTTGTGGGTGGGTAAGCTTGTCATTGTATGCATAGAAGAGGTAGTGGGGTTAGAAGAAGTTGTATGAAGAGCAGAGACAGTAGGAGATTGTGGAGGAGTAGCCATTGTTGGAGAAAATACAGGTTAATATAGTATACCAGATTAAGTTTTTAATGGGGGTAAGGTAGAAGCAGAAAATATACTCGAATGTGTTGGCACCACAAACGAGGTTTAGGGAGGCAGGGAAATCTAGCTTGGAGACTAATGAATCATTATCAGGGATATTCGAAGTTAGTTATGATACCTTTGGAGTAATGGGGGAGAATACCTTTACCTTTGTTGTAATTTGGCACTTCTTTTCTTTCTTTCTGGGCTGTAATTGAGGAACCTAATCTATTCTAACATGTTCGTGGACAAGTGAAAAATAATGTAATGTAACATGTAATGTGTACCTACTGTTAGTTGACTCTAGTTGCAACGACGATGACGATGTGGTGAAGAAGCGACGTCGGTGGAGAGGCGAAGCGATTATTAGTTAGCTCGCACACTAACACACTAACAGTCGTTATTGGAGTGAAGATGATGAACGTTGACTTGCCTTTACGAGAGCATTTACGTAACGAGGCGTCAGCGTGGAGGTGATGGAGGTCGTGGCGTTGTCCTGACGAGAGCATTTACGCAGGGACACCGATATGGTAGTGATGAAGTGATGATTGTTTGTTGTGAAGTAGATGAGGACCCCTTGTAGGTCGGTTGCAATTATTTTGAAGCAGGTGCCTCTTGTAGGTGAAGAATTTGTGGTTTATCTCCCTCGTTAGAGGTCGTAAGATTATACCCACAGAAGAAATTACTTGAGAGGATTTACAAGTAAATTCCTTCAACTTGTCCTTGAACAATGTTAGTCACTGTACTCCCGTGAAGTCTATACCTTGCAATTTGCCTTATTGCAAAAACACCGCTGCCATCAAATGTACCAGTTCTGAAGGCTTGAACTCTGGGCAGAACTTGGTAACTTACTTGTATGTAATTCTTGTAGTTGTAGTGTAGTAGTTGTTGTTGTTGTTGTTGTTGTTTTAGGTAACGTGGAAGACGGGGTGCTTTCTTAGGTGATTGACTTCACAAGTTTCTTAAGGCTTAATTTATTAATATGTGTACTTATCTATACAGGGTATTATCGTGATGTGCCTTGCCTTATGTGGTATTATGTCTCTCTCTATGGAGACAGTTTATAGCCCTTAGGGAGTCAGTGTGGTATCCTAACTCCTAGTGTACCTCCTCTGCTTATATACATTTCAAACTCTATAGTTTACAGAATGGCTAGAGTGTGACTGTGTTGCCTGTGAATGGTCAGTTTGATTCTGTACCTACTTCTCTCTTCTCGTGTGAAAGGGAAAGTGGGCCACCCCTTTTCTATCTCTCTCTCTCTCTCTCTCCTTTACTCTCTTTCCTACCTCTCCTTCGAAGGGGAGGTAGGAAGGGTTAATAATGTCTTTGTATGACCTGACCGCACCTGTGTTTGGAGAGATGCCAATAAGATAGGGAAGGTCAATTGTCTGAGGGGGATGCAGGTAGGTATAAAAATATATGGGAGAGTGTGTGTGTGTGTGTGTGTGTTTGACCCACCTGGGTGGTCAGGTCCCTTAATGGTTTTATGGTGTGTATGTATGCGGAATCTGAATCTGTTGTTCCTTCTAGTCTTTGCTTTTGTCCGTACATTCCTGGAAACAAAAAGACCAGATTAACAACAATAATGGTGGTGGTCTGTTGCTTGGAATAGTTTGGTTGGAGGAATTAGTTACTCCACATAGGCTATACCAACACTGTACTCTTCTACCTCCTAAATTGAGTTTGTAATTGCCTGCTGTAACCATTTTTTCGTAGTTTGTGTTTCATGAAGCGAACAGTGTAAGAAACGGATGAGAGAGATGTTACTAAGGTCCGCTATAATTCCACTAAGTAAAAATATAATACACATGTGTGCACTATAGTCTCTTAATTAAGGTCCTTCGTGATGTACCGTAGTAAGGAAATTGGAGGTTAGTGAGTCCTTCAAACATTGCCACGAAACAACACCACCTATATTGAAGGAGCATGTTTCGTGGCATAGACAGGAGGAATCAGAAGCCACCAACAAACTCTCACACACGATCACAGGCACAGGGTCCTTACAGTCGTATAAAAGGAGAAAAATATCTGTCGCCCAACCCTCCATAAACCCTGGTATTAAAACGACAAGTGTGCTATAAAGTGTCAATGTAGCAGTTGCAAGTGCTAAGTGAATTTCATGGTGGTAATATTTAGTAAGTGTGTGTGTGTGTGTGTGTGTGTGTGTGTGTGTGTGTGTTTTGTTTTGTTTTTGTTTTTTGTACACACAAATTTAATGGTAGGGGGAAATACTACACTCCTATGTTAGGGACAATTGGAAGGTGACTGAACCCTTCAAACTATTTCACAAAACAGATTCACATTTATTATATTTTAAGACATTAGTTTTCTGGTATAGTTGGGTTGAATCCGTAGCCTTCCAATTCACCAACAACGTACTGCTCCCGAAACTCTCGTAAATTACTCGAGTTTTTCCTTGACGAAAAATTGCCTGGATTTCGTGGAAGCGTATTATAAAAGGTATTAACAGTTCTTTATGAATTAGTTGAAATATATATTTTAATTTAGACGTCAGTAGTGTTTCCCCAGACATGAATAAAAGTCTGGTTTGGTTTCAGACAATACAGACGTCATTATTATGTTTTTTAGAGGTTAAGGGAAGGGTAAACTTGTGGTACATTTAAAGAACCTTGATTCCTCCAAAGCATGCCAGGAAACAGAACCAGAATAGCATAAATAGTGGTGCCTTGTTGCTTTGAATAGTTTGGAGGAATTAGTTACTCCATAATTACCAACACTATACAACACTCTTAAATAAAGTTCGGTATTATTCGGAAAAGCATAAGCAAAGAGGATTATTTTATACCACGAGGGTTTAAGATCAAGGATAATAAATTTTCGGTGGTTCTCACTACTTACATAAGGTTTGGTAAGACTGACAGCCATTCTCCCTCTGAGGTCGGAAGGTTTATCATACGTACACCAAGACTGAAATGTGGCCCTTACAGTGAGTGTGTGTATGGTCGGGATTAGCTTACTTTGTATTGCTGTCATGAACGTTGAAAAATGTGTGTTGAGGAATCATGAAACCACCACACGATATAGTTAATACCTAGACTTACTCTTTCTCTTCTTCCTTACTTTATCCTTCCTCTTATTTATCACTCGTAGTTCTCTTTGTGATTATATTTACATTTTAACTATATCCATCTAACTATTTATATTTGCTTATTTGTCTGTTTCTCTGTCTGTGTTTTCATCCTCTCATTTTCCTGCTTTTTCTCCCTCTATATTCTCCCTTTCCTCCCTCACCTTTGCCTTCCTCATCTCTCTCTCTCTCTCTCTCTCTCTCTCTCTCTCTCTCTCTCTTCCCCACCCCTACATACACTCTTACCTCTCTAGCTTCTCTCCCCAACTACTTCAACTTTACCTCCTTCGACCCCTCTCTCCCCTCTCTCTTCTCTCCATCACTTGAAATCCTTTACCTTAACCCCCTCGTCCCTCTCCCTCTTGTCCCACTCCACCTAGTCTTTCCTACTTGCTTACCTCTCCCCACTCACACATTCCACTACCACTCCCTCGCCCCACTCCCTCATTCTCTTCTCCCACTCCACCTCTATAATCTCTCCCATTTACTCACCTCTCCCCCCCTCACACATTCCACTACCACTCCCACACCTCCCTTTCCTTTTCTTACTCCCTCTTCCATTTACTCACTTCTCTCCCCACTAACACACATTCCACTACCATTCCCTCACCTCCCTATCCTTTCCTTACTCTCTCTCTCTTCCATTTGCCCACCTCTCCCCCTACTCACACACATTCCACTACCATTCCCTCACCTCCTTTCCTTTCCTTGTATACTCTCTCTTCTCACTCCCACACTCTCCTATCCCAGAAGAGATATTATGCTCATTACACGTCACAATACACTTAGCCTGTGAAAAAGATGGCCCTGCATAATATTACTTACACGGGACTGACTGACTGCATGTAGATGGTTTGTTCTGTATTAAGTGGAGATTTTCATGTTGGTGAATTGGAAGGTCTCTGAATCCTCCAAACTATTCCACGAAACAAATAAACAGATCCCATATTAGTAACATTAATAAGGTCTTCTGTTTCCTGGCATAGTTTGGAGGAATCAGTAGCCCTCCAATTTACCCAAAAGAGAATCTCATTGAACCCTTATTAACTCACACACGCACAGTTGACACACATATGCGTCATTTCTACCACAGCATGTATGTATGTATTGATATAGTTCAGTCCTAATCTCATATACAAGGGTGTTTCCTGATACATTGTCTGGCGTAAGTCGAAATATTTATGTTATGCAAAAATGTAGACAGTTTGATGAGTTGATAGCAATAATTTCTCGACTTGTATCTCCAGTACCATAGGGTTTTTTTTTTTTCATCCAGACAAGAAATTATCGTCAAATACTAGTCGAGAATAAATGCAAAATGTATGTCATCAATTGTTGTTTTGTTGTTATTGTTGTTATTTAAGGTTCAAATAGTATAAAAGTTTATAATATATATGGTTGTGTGCAGGTTGGTGTAAGTAGTCAGTCAGTCAGTCAGTCAGTCAGTCAGTCAGTAAGTTAGTCAGTCAGTCAGTCAGTCAGTCAGTCAGTAAGTTAGTTAGTCAGTGAGTGAGTGAGTCAGTGTTGAGCTTCATGTGTGCAAATCCAGGACGACTGGTGATTACTGTCAGTGTTACCAGAAGGATTATGTGTTGGGGGTATTGTGGCAACAGGTCAGTGTGTGTGTGTATGTGTGTGTGTGTGTGTGTGTGTGTGTGTTCCTGTAGCTTTTAATGAGTGGGGATTATAACCCTGTGTGTGTGTGTGTGTGTGTGTGTGTGTGTGTGTGTGTGTGTGTGTGTGTGTGTATGTGTGTGAGTGTGTGTGTGTGTGTTCCTGTAGCTTTTAATGAGTGGAGATTATAACTCTGTGTGTGTGTGTGTGTGTGTGTGTGTGTGTGTGTGTGTGTGTGTGTGTGTGTGTGTGTGTGTGTATTGTAGCTTTGAATGAGTGTGATTATAACCCCTGTGTGTGTGTGTGTGTGTGTATGTGTGTATGTGTGTGTGTGTGTGTGTGTATTGTAGCTTTGAATGAGTATGATTATAACCCCTGTGTGTGTGTGAGTGTGTGTGTGAGTGTGTGTGTGTGTGTTCCATAACTTTGTTCATTCCTGTGTAGGCAAGTGACTGTGTAGTGTCAGTGTACGTTAGTGAATATATGTATGTGTTTGCAAGAATGTATGCTTGTATAATAGTGCATGACAGAAGCAATGTTGAGAAATCCACACACACACATCCACCTATTCTGTACGAGTATGTATGTATGTATATGTATGTATGTATGTATGTATGTAATCTTTTCTGTGTCTGTGTGTGTGTTGTGTTAAATGTATTCTACTCGTCTTTGCAAT
>JAWQEG010000576.1:0-70000 GCA_033782935.1 Petrolisthes cinctipes
GTTGCACTACATGCGTGCGTGAGTGCTGATTGTATAGATGAACATAAGAGTAAAAACTTGGGACCCATTGATAATGCGTGTTAACCGCATTTCGTTATTTCACCTCAGAAAGAGTTGAAGTTTAGATATCCATGAATGATGACGCAATACAAAACCCATATGTTCAAAACCTTACTTTAACAGGTATATTTGTTAATATTTCGTTTGTGTCAGTATGATATATTTTGATATTCGTCGTTCACATTAAAACTAAAGCTACAACTGATGTCCTTTCGTTATTTTACTCAATATTACACTACACTATCATATTTATTTTTGTCGAATATAGCACTCATGATAAATCTTATAGTACTTAACCCATCTACAATACCTACCGTAACGATGCATGATTATAACATACGTAGACTAAAGCCAGATTGACTTAGTATGAGGAGGGGGAAACATCTGTCGACGAAGCGTTAACATTATCAAAATTCTACTTTTCTTTTTTACTTACTCTTGGTCTTATCGTAATTGCGTGCCGGGAAGTCTGTGAGAAACAACTCGGGTTGAATCAGTTTGCAGGTATTATGAGCACCATCTCAGAATCTGTTGCGTGTTGTTCGATTTATGATCACCCAGAAAACACTGAGCGAGTATTATCCGCTATTCTGGCGCTGTGCAAAATGAAACCAAGTATGGTTATTCTGATTGTATCACCATAACTTACTCAAGCAGCTCACGGAAGTCTCTCCCTCTCTCCCTCCCCACTTCCTTCACAACTCTCTCTCTCTCTTTTCTTTTTTCTCTCTTACCCTCTATATACTGTATCTCTACCTCTATATCTATCTCTCTCCCCCTTTGTGCATTAAAGTAACTCAATGTAAACTCTCTTTCTCCCTTAGGTCCCCGAGCAGTTGGCTTATCTTCTACAGCCCTTCAGGAAGCCCAAGAGGATCCGGACGGCGTTCAGTCCGAGTCAGCTGCTGAAGTTAGAGGAGGCTTTCGGAGAAGAACCAGTACGTGGTGGGCGCCGAGAGGGAAGCAGCTGGCACAGTCCCTCAACCTCTCAGAGACACAGGTGCCGCTTCACGACCCCTTCACTCACGCCAAATGCACGCGCGTTTTGTGCTGCATCGCGAGCAAAAAGTGTAGCGCTTCAAACGAACCCTTAAAAACGCTTGGAAAGATTTAGGCCCGGTGCATGAGGTGAGGGCTTGTGACACGGGAAACTGTAGCCCTTTAAAACTCTTGGAAAGATTGAGACCCATTGCATGAGCGGGCGGGCAGGAACGCTTACAATCTCTTATAGAAAGATTTAGGTTGACTGGTACATGGGACTCGTGAAGCGGGGATCATCTCTTTAAAATCCTTGGTAAGATTAAGGCCTGCTGCATGCATGATGTTCGGGACAGACAAGGACCAGCTCTTAAAAAAATAGAACTAGGATAGATTTAAGTAAGTTTGGTGCATGGAGCTTGGAAGAACGCTGTATGGAAAGTCTATAATCTTTTTAGAGAGATTTAGGCCTATTGTACATGGAAATGGTGTGGCGGTGGGTGGTATCGTCTGCTCGGATTACATTCAAGAAAGGTACAGGTAAACAGGGAGGGCGTGACCTGTCTAGCAAACCCACACACCTGAGCCATATTGATAACACACACACACACACCACACACACACACACACACACACACACAACATATACAATTACAGTGATACTCATGCAGACACAACACATCACACACAAAAAAAAATACAGTGATACACATGCACACACACACACACACACCCTAACACACACTCAAGCAATCCTAGATACTGACATAAAGATATACACACAGCACAGTCTCACACTCGAAATACCGTACATCGATATTGATCTGAAGGTCCAGGTCGAGTGAGGTCCAACGTCTTAAAAAAAATATAATAGCCATGTATATTATTGTAACTCTGTCATGGGAATCGAAAAGCCTGTCATTATTTCCATATTTTGACACAGAGGGGTTGGATGAATAAATTTGGTGCAGTACTTATAGTCGTCGCTTCTGTTCATTGTCATTATAAGTACAAGATCACCACTACACTTTATCTAACCCTAGCTCACACTCTCACCTAATTAAACTCTCACCTGTATAAAACGTAGAGTAAGATGCAAAGTGCGTGAAATTCATGACTTATTTTGCAAGACTATATGGATAATACAAATAAAGTACTAAAAGAATGGAATATTAAAGTCTAAAGATAAACATGGGCTTCAGGAAGGTTAGGAACGTCTCCTTAACACCTGAGGTCGACTATAGGAACGACACACCATGTATCTCGTTGGGTTACATGAGATGGACGAGTAACATGATGCTCCAGAACACAACACACTATGCCAAGACACGAACACCTACACAACTACTGACTTTACACACACACACACACACACACACACACACACACACTCTTTCTCACACACTCTATGCCAGGACACGGACACCTACACAACTATTGACTTTACAACACACACACACACACACACACACACACACACACACACACACACATTCCCTAATATACCTCAAGCCTTTTCATCAATTTACTATTCATTGTTGACTTTACACTACCCACAAACAAACACACTCACACTCAACCCTATATCTATCCTCGGCTTTGGATCATCACGTGAACAATAAACTGTTTTTAGCTCCTTTTATTCATTTCTACACGTGGTTGAGATTACATTACATATTTACGATACTCTCGGTACTTTCGAACGACGCGACTATAAACAGGCTCACAGAATCACCCCCCCCCCCCCCACCCCCTCTCGGAATGGCTACTTTTTAAGAGAATATTCTTTCCTGTTGATTGAGGTATGAATCAAAACCACATCAATATCTCTATACATCTGTAGGTGGTAATTAGTGTAGCATAGGTAATTTTAGAATCTATTGTCAGGGGAAGTCAAGTAAATTTGTATCGTGATGGTGTGGCTTCATGTGTTCTCACGTCCAGGTCTTTTCTCTACCCAGGTGAAAGTGTGGTTCCAAAACAGACGGACGAAGGAAAAGCGAATTCAGCAGGAGGACGACGTTGATGGAGGTGGAGAGGGAGGTGCAACGAATGGTGAAGGAGGAGGCTCTGGTGGAGGAGGTGGAACCGGAGGAGGAGGAGGGGGCGGAGGAAAAGGATCAAGTGGAGGAAGTGACGGGGGAGGTGGAACTTCTACCTCCGACAGTTGCACCTCCACCTCCTCTTCTCACCCCGACAGAGCTTCTAAACCAATGGACGAGGAGGAAGACGAGGATGACATTATTGAGGAGGACTCTGAGAACGAAGGTGTGGGTGTGGGAGTGGGTGTAGGTGTGGGTGTGGGACGGCAGGACCTCACTACGGGCTGAAACTCTCCTCGTTGCTATTCAGAGCCAAGAGCTTACCCACACTATCACGTGGCGTAACCAGACTTGTTAATCGTTATGTATATATGTGCCAATCGGTGTTCCCCTCCCGCGGTGTTTGTGTTGGTGTGACGGACTAGTGACTGTCGGACGTCCTTGGTGCGAGAATATCTGAAAGTCTCGTAAAACTCGCACCCCTTTAGGAACGTCAAACGCGAACTAGTGCAAGTGAAAACCAAGATTGGAAGACAATGTGAAAATGCCACAGTGAAGTTGATGTGGTGTGTCAAAGGACGAAAGGGTCAGCTATGATACAAACCAGGTCATGGACACCGCTAGTCAAGGAAGAAACAATTGATAAGACTTCCCGGTGTCTCTCTTGTCCTTTTATCCACAAATTAACAATACTAATATACAAGAAAATACAAAAATGTGGAATGGAACGAGTAAAGAGACAAGTCGGTGTGATAAGAGCATATTGGACCAGAAGAGTGATCATTGTAATATATACTGTACAGGCATCATGTAGGTGCTTTGCTTTGACCCAGCATAGAGATGGACTGGTCAGGAGGGGAGCGGACCAAGGCTGGCCATACTCATATCTGAAGGTGTTAGTGCACATATTACTTAAAGAAAAATTAACTATTCAGATTATTTTGGTGAGATAATATATTAAATGCTTTATGAAGGAGCATTAGAAAGCATAACCAGTTTGGCAATAATACACTACGTCCTGTTGGTGTCATGCTGCTGGAGTGGCCGTGTTAACCATGACGACGACGACGACGAGTGACGGGTGACACTGAGTGGCAGTCGGGAGGGGAGTGGAGACGGGAAAGTCGCCACTCCGGCTCGTCATACACAACAGCTCCTATGAAACCTTAGATAGCAGATTTTTTACCATTGTACATGCAGCTTGTTTCTTACAGGCATAAATATTTTCACTCTTTATCTTCAGTGTCTATAGTTCAGTAAGTGTCAGTGTGATGGTCATATTCCAAGGAGGACATTGCATTGCGTTTTCTAAGGTCATTTGTGCGAACTTCTTATGCCTTCATAAAGTGCTTTGGGAAATGAAAATATACTGTAAGGGCCTTCCTCCAGACAAGCAATCACAATCAGTTCGAATGCTGAAAAACGTAATCACATTATTGGAAATTTACAACATCGGCCGATTTATTAAAAGTGGTCAAATGGTCACCATATACACATACCTAGTCCCACTCCTTCACTGTGGTCGATTTTTGTTTTATTTTGGATGTGATTTATAATTATGTTACTCCACTACAGACCATGCACGAGTGTCAAAAAATGTCTAAATAATTATATGATAAGATGACATATAACTGACACTGCGTTTCGTTTCACATATCACAGAAAACTCCTTAATGAACATAAACAACGCAAATAAAAGTTAATAACAGTATTTCGAGTATATCATTTGAGAGCAACACATTGAACAAAATCCGATTCCCGTCATGCCAATAGGGAACGGAGAGAGACTATAGTGTTTGTGGAGTCGTATATAGATAGATTTTTTAAGCATATGTTTAATGACACCTGAAATTTGAGCGAAAAAAAAAAAAAAAAACACACACACACACACAGATACAGACATACTCACTAGTGAATCGATTAAATTTTAGTGAAGGAGTTGGACTGGGATATAGATTACTCCAGGAATATGACCCGTGCGTGACGTCTCCTTCCCCTTGAGGCCCTAAACCAGAAGCTTCCGTCCTCAGTCATGAACGTTGCTTATAAATAAACCCTTGTATTTTCCTACTACTTCATACTGATAACAGACCCTTTGCGTGTTTGTCGATTATAATGAATGGTTTTCCCAGCAGTGACGTCGTTTTAACTCGTATACATCAAAGCTTCCTCGAGACGATTTTATTCACCTGACCCACCCACAATTCAGGCCATTCATTCATTGTTCGACGGCAATTTACCCAAACTGTATGTATTTCCTTTTTCGTCTGGTTATTATCCCAGGTGTCTACTTAGCTGATATCCATCGTTGATGTTGTAAATGTCCAATGATGGCTTACGGTACCTTTTCGGAGCATTTGAATTGAAAGAAGAAAGTGATGATTTCTGAGTAACGATACCAAAATTATATATTCTCATATCTTAGAAACCTGACCTACTGACATGTGAATTTTACACTATTGACAGTAAACAAATATATAACTAAGCATCAGTGCTCTTCAAAGTACTTAGCCTACTCATTATCAACATAAACTGAATATTTTCCACTAGGAAAAAATAAAACTGTTGATCAGGCAGTCCATTGACTATTTATGCCTTCTCATAGATTTTTTCACTCAAAATGCAGTCCTAACAACTAATAAAAATAACATGAAAAAGTCAGTGTGAAGGATACGAAACTTAAAGTTTATTCAGACATGACATGACAATACTGTATGATGCTACAACAGACTGGATATACTTAAGTCGTCATTCAATATTATTGTTTTAGTATCACGTGTCTAAGTCTGTACGGTATGACACGAAATCCTAGGGTGGTCTACTGGCAACAGTGCCGTAATATTATGAAGTGCTGACAATCAGGAGGAAACAAGAATCTACTTTTTTTTTAGCAACAGAGGGAGGGATTGGTATATTTGCAGGCAAATATTTCTTGTTCTCCCAGATACAGTTAACATCAGAAATACACGACGTTTAATTAACAAACCACTAATTGAAAATTAGGTCAGTGAACCAACCTTTTCCACGAATGATTCTCGAGTCCAATGGAGAAAGGGGTTTCCCTGTGACGTTTTAAATAGTCTGAGCTGGATTATGTAAGTAGCTCTTTACTTAACGGGTTTGGAAGACATTATTCACCATCGCATATTTGACATGTTTCCCTTCTACAAGATAATCAACATCATATCTACTGAAGAACAATGGTAAACTCTTAAGTCGTGAATGAAGGAGAAAGGAAACTTCATGTTTACCAGACTATCATAAATAATAATGAGGCTCATTAAACAAAAATTTCTATTTTTTTCCACAATTTTTGTGCCTCTTCGATGCTTGCAAGAAATTCTTTTGGGAAATAAGAATGTTTAGGCTAATTATCTTGCATAAGCCTATAAGTATGAGTTGTAATGCTCCAAAAACTACTCTAAAACATCAGATATTTTCAACACCGGCCGTAGAATAACTGCTAAAAAGACAATTGACAATAAATTATGTTATGTTTGGATTTAGGATAGGACCCAAATGTCTTACTTTATGCCAAACATCATCATCTTCCTTGGCTGGATAATATGAGACTTTTGTTCCTTCCCTTGTGTGTGTGTGTGTGTGTGTGTGTGTGTGTGTGTGTGTGTGAGTGCCTTGTGGTTTGCCCAACACCACACACTGGGCCTTATGCAAGAACAATTGTGGTGTTGACGATGGTGTGGTACCAGTAGGATGACTCTGTTGTTTGTTTATGGAGCCATCGTACCAGTACCACGCCATCGTATGACACCATGAATGTTCTTGAATATGGTCCCTTGTCTTACCGAGCAGTAAATTCATCCATATACATTATAGGTTAAAAGTGCAGTCGAGGTCAGTAGCTGTTGCCCACTTAATAGAAACTACACAGATTATAAATATATGGGATAATACAATATGCATCGAAACTGAAACTGCTCTGAAATTCATGGCGTCGGTATAAAGGGCAGTCGTTCATAGTCCATTAACTTTGTAACCACACGATCGGAAATAACTGAAATGTGCAATACATTGTGTATGGTAACGCTGTATCATTGGTGACTGAACTGTACAGAGATTAGGATTAGAGAACTGTTTGGTGAAGATGGTAGTGTGTAAAAATGTGTGTGATTCTGAGCAGAATGAATAACTATCTACTAACGACTGTAAAAATGACCAATAGACCCATGCAGAGGACCCGGTAGGTAAGAACTTTTGGCCGTGACTGCACCATCATGGTCTTCCTCATATCCAGATTGCAAGTTAATTAATCCATAACCTTTCATACTGATGGAAAATGGAAAATAATTCTATTCACTTACTGTCCCTCATAAAAATAATGTTGAATAATATACAGTACATAATTATACAGATAACAGAATCTATTTATCATGCATAGATGTGTAAAAAACAAAAACACTTGACGGGAGATGCAAACATAACAAAATCTCAAATGAATTATTTTGTGTTTTAGGAGACTGTGGTTAGGTGAATTGGAGCTTCATGGATCTTTCAACTTAGGTCACAAAACAAACGGCTGTATTTCTTAGCAGAGTTTGGAAAAATCAGTGGCCTCCAATTCGCCGACATAATCATAGCCTCCATAAAGGGAGTTACTACGTGAGAGAGATTGGAAGGCATTGATTCATCCAAACAATTCTTCGAGACAGAGTCCAAATCATTAATGAATACCGAGGTCGTCTGTTTCCTGGCAGTGTTTGGAGAAATCAGTACCGGTAGCCCTCCAATTCATCAACAAGAGATGATGTTCCCTTAATGCGAATAGGTTAAACTTTTGTTGGCGTCGTAAATTATGTACTTAGCGTCAGTGATTTTTTTTTTTTTTTTTTTTTTTTCAAGTGTTTGCAGTTCCGTGTTTCTTGTGTATGCATTTGTAAGTTATTTTATAAGGAGAGCGAACTTAGAGTGTGTGTGTGTGTGTGTGTGTGTGTGTGTGTGTGTGTTAATAAAATGCATTCGTACGGGCGTGTATGGAGGCGTGTATCATTATGACACTTGCCATGACACTTTGATACCATTTTAGCATCTGTGTATGATATCATATTCCCACATCAGGCCTTCCATTTCCTGTACAATACTTATTCCTCATACCCCTCCTCCCTGCCTTGTAATTATTTTCTGTTAACTTTTTTATAGTATCATAATGAGGACAGAGGATCGGATATAAGAATTATTGTGACAGATTATTAGAAAAACCCACGTAAGTTCCGGAAGGGTATTGTGATATGTCCACCAATCAGTCCCAGTATATACTTCTCATTTACATTTTCCTACCAACCACCTCGTTTTCCACAAGTAAATATCGACAGTTTGATCAAAAGGAGAAACTACTATAATAGTGCTGTACATGCAATACTTTTCCCTTTCTTGACACAAAACAAAGCTCCAGATATTTTTATAATTTTTGTTCAACATAACTTGTTAGAAGATGTGTTTGAAAATACGTTACCCCACAATCCAGAAATTTCCTAAGTCAGAACATCGAGAATCTGCAAAATAATGAATTAACACTAATGTGGCACCTGATAATTTCGTCTTTTCAGCTAACCATACGGGGAGGCAGAAGTTTCTAGTGATTCAGAATTAACTCTTAAGCTCTTATATTTAGAGTTGAAGCCTTATGAATCTGTTGCAAACATTTTCGCACTGTCCAAATGTCCATGTGAGGTTGATCATATGTTGTGCTTTAGTTATTCAGTTGCTTCTGATTATTCCTCCTGGTTATACCACGAAACAAGCTCCTTCCATATAGGTGGTGTTTCGTGGCAATATTTGAAGGACTCGTATGCTTTCAATTTTCTAACTTCCTCACAGGGTCCCTTACTGAATGAGGTGTTAGGTCGTCTGTATTTTGTGGGAATAGTTTCAGTCTTCGAATCAGAGGAAGCCTAGTTGAATTGAGGAGAGAGAGAGAGAGAGAGAGAGAGAGAGAGAGAGAGAGAGAGAGAGAGAGAGAGAGAGAGAGAGTGTATGAGTCTGTGAGGTTGTGTGTGTGCCAACCTTCCCCCCCCCCCTTCCCCACCTAGGGAATTATCCTCATAGAGTTGTGCTATTGTCTTTAAGGTCTAACATGTTGTTTATGTTTTTTGTAATAAACATATTTATCTCTCTTGTTTTGCAGTTCTTTATTTACCCTCAGTGCAGTGGATGAAAAGAAGGTGAATAATAAAGTAACGAATAAAATAATGGTTAATGATTAGTTATCCTATTTTAACAAAGCAGATAAGGAAGGATGGAGATGATAGGAAGAACAGAAATGAAGAAAATAGAGGGACAGATAAATGACGTAAGGAAAATGGAGAAAAGAGGAAGAGAAAGAAATTATACAGAGGAGTCAGATGGCAATAGAAGAGATGAAAGCGACCAAATGAACCAAGAGAAGAGAAAGAGATGATGATAAATGAGAAGGGAAGGGAGTATAACAATAAACACAATATATATGCGAATCAAAATTTAAGGAAGAGGAGAACAAGAAAAGAAGAAAAAATAGACAAATAAAAAAGAGATAGATACTCAAAAGACTGGGGAAAAAAAAGAGGAGAAGAGAAGGTAGGAAGAGACGTTCGAATATAAAAACGAAAGAGAGGAGGAGACAAGAGGGAAAGAAACTCAAGATGATAGAAGACGAAATGAAAGAAAGAGAGGATAAGATAAAACAAGAAAATATATAAAAAAAGAAAACATACGAGAAGGAAGTGGGGAGAAGAGAAAATATAGACAAGAAGAGAATATGGACAAGAGGAGGAGAAGATGATGAGAATAAGAGGAAAGAATAAAAAATAAAGAATGGAAAAGAAATAAATACAGAGCAGAATAAGGAAGTGAAAGAGAAAGAGGAGAAGGAAGAACAAGGTCAAGTGGTAATCAAATGGGGATGGAGTTTCTTCCTTCCGCGACCCCTCCCTTCCCCTACCATCCCATCCCCTTCTACCCTCTCCCTTCCCTTCCCCTACCATCCTATCCCCTCCCCTCCCCCACCCCTCCCTTCCCCTCCCATCCCACCCCTCCCATCGTATACCCCCTCCCCTCCCACCCATCCCATCGTATACCCCCTTCCTTCCCCTCCCCTCCCATTCTATCCCATCCTCTCTCATCGGATACCCCCTCCCCTCCCCTCCCCTCCCATTCTATCCCATCCTCTCCCACCCCTTCCTTTCCCCTCCCCTCCCCTCCCCTCCCATTCTATCCCATCCTCTCCCACCCCTTCCTTTCCCCTCCCCTCCCCTCCCCTCCCATCATTACCACTTGGCATCGAGAGTTGGTGATTAATGGTAACTGGTGGGTGGATGGGGGTAGGGTGGGGTGAGGGGTGTGGTTGGGTGAATGTTGGGGGGAAAGAGTGAGCTAGTGGGGGGAGGAGTGATGGGGGATACTGAGGTTAGAAGTTGAGGAGGGAGGGATGGATGTATAGAGGGTAGGAGAAGATAGCACTGGTTGTGGTTGTGGTGGATGGTGATTGGTGGTTGTCTTGGGTGGTTGTGGTGGGTGGTTGTGGTGGTTGTGGTGGATGGTGGTTGGTGATTGTGGTGGATGGTGGTTATGGAATATTGAGAGTAGAAGTAAGTTAGGTGGGAAGGATTGGTGGGATTTACAGTAAAGGATAGAAAAGTGAGGGATAAATGGAATAACGATTGAGGACAGTTGTGAGTGGGTAAGTTGGAATAGTTTGGATATGCAGTGCTTCTTATGGTGATGTAATGGTTGGCAGGATGGATGCAAGTGGAGATGATAATGATTATGGTAGAAATGGAAGAGGTGGATGAAGAGTGTGTGTGTGTGTGTGTTTTTTTTTTTTTTTTTTTGTATAAGCACGGGGGTAGGATTGGTGGCAATAAATGGTTGGGTGGCAATAAATGGTTGGGTGGTAATGGATAGATGGGTGATGATGATGTGTGGGTGGGTGATGATGGATAGATGGGTGGGTAGGTGGGTGGGTGGGTGATGATGGGTAGGTAGGTAGGTGGGTGGGTGATAATGGATAGATGGGTGGGTGGGTGGGTGATGATGGGTGGGTAGGTGGGTAGGTGGGTGGGTGATAATGGATAGATGGGTGGGTAGGTAGGTGGGTGGGTGGGTGATAATGGATAGATGGGTGGGTAGGTGGGTGGGTGATAATGGATTGATGGGTGGGTGAAAATGGATAGGTGAATGGGTGGGTGATATTGGGTGTGGGTTGGATGTATTGGAAGGATGTTGGAGTCAGAAGTGGGTAGGGTGGGTAGTGATGATGAGGGTGGATTTGTGGAATGGGTGGTGAAAAACGAGGGTGGATTTGTGTCGTGGGTGGAAGTGAGGTGAGTGGTGTTTACAGGCAGGAGGGGTAGTGGTGAATTAGTGGTGAGAAAGACTGACTGACTGACTGACTGACTGGGCTGGTTGGTGAGGAACGACTGAATGATTGAGTGGAGAAGCAGGTGGAGATGAGTGGTTTATGATGAGTGGAAACAAGTGGCTGATTCTTAAGTTGGTGTGGAGATTGGTGAGTGGAGGAGTGGGGCTGCTGGAGTGGTGAGTGGAGACGTGGGGTGAGTGTGGAGTAGAGTGGTGAGGGGAAAACGTGGAAAAGAGAAGAGGTATGACATGGAGAGGAAAATATTGTGAGAGAAGGATTGGAGGAGAGAAGAGTGGCTGAGTGGAAGAGAGGAGAGTGGCTGAGTGGAAGAGAGGAGAGTGGCTGAGTGGAAGAGAGGAGAGTGGTTGAGTGGAAGAGAGGAGAGTGGTTGAGTGGAAGAGAGCAGTGAGTGTAATTGGGGTGTGAGTATACGATACATATAGAAAAAAATAGGCAAGAAAGGGATTAAAACCGATAATGCCGAAATCAAAAGTTCTCAGAAATTTTTCTTACACCACAGAATACGTAATTATTTGATGATCAAGTTACGTCGACACAGCCCTTTCGACAACATCAGGTGTTGCGCTGTAGGGGAGATTCTCTTTTTGATATATTGAAGGACTACTGATTCCTCCAAACTATGCCAGGAAACAGGCGACCTTAATGTCTAGCACAGTTTGGAGGAATCACTAGCCTTCCAATTCACCAACAAAAGAATGTCCTCTTATATACACGTGTTGTCATTTATTAACAAATCTATGACAATGATGGAGTGAAAGTTTCGATGAACTTTTGAGTTGAGGATTGAATGGCCTTTGAAATTTTCCTCGTTTTACAATCTACTTCTTTTCTCCTTTTCCTTAGACATCACCATACTAAACTTTATTGTGTTTTCTCACCTCCTCCTTTCTCCCTTGCTCTTGCCTCCTTCCCTTCATTCACATTTTCTCATTTCCTCACTTGATCATTCATCTTTACACTCTCCTCTCTCTTTCATCTTTTATGTACATTCCAATTTTCGTATCTATCGTCTCTTTCGTTTCTCGTTGGTTTATATCTTTCCTTTTTCCTCACCACTTTTCCTTTATGCCAAATATATACTGTATGCCTTTATTACCTATCCTTCCTTGTCCTCACCTTTGTCCCCTGCCTTTTAATTATTCACATGTTTCTTTATACCGTGTCTTCTTTTCCTCCTTCCACTGACCCTTCACAAACACCATATCCTTTTCCTCCTTCTCGGTGCTTTTCCTCCTCTTCATTCTCACTTACAACCTCTTTTTCCTCATTTTCTATTTTCCTTCCCGTCCCTCCTCCTCCAGCTTACCCCTTCTTTCCCCCTTACTATCCTTATCTCTCTCTCCTTCTGTCTCCCCTCCCTGCACTCTCCCCGCCGCCTCTCACATCTTTGGCACTCTCAGTTCTTTATCCTCCACCGCACGACGATGCACATATCAGCCTTATTTTGGAACACATCAGTCATTTCTATGTAAGTATAGGAAATCACTGACCACCAAATATCAATTAAGCGTGTATCCATTTTTTTCCTCACCTAACCTAATGACCCAGTTAACACATTCTATATTAATTAACACGAGATTATAATATTTCACTATATATAAATAAACACTAAGAACAAGTAAGAGGGTTAAATCACCAATACTCCTTTCTTTTCATATCTTTCTGTCCGTCCCATCCCTAACACGTAAATTTTACTCTTTCTTCAAAACCGAACCTATTTTAGTATCCAACTCATCACTGATTTACCTCGCTTATTTTACTTTTCTTATTCACTTCGCTATCTCTCTTCAACCTGCCACTCCAATTCTATTTTAAATCAAGTTTATTATTTTCACCTCACTTTTGCGCCCCGTCATCCACTTGGTCTTCCCCTCCTGTGTTATCTAACTTCATTCTATCTCCTTGAGGGTAGCCTATGTGATGTAAGTGAACTGCAGGCTACTCATCCTCCCAAACTGCACTACGAACCAGACTCCCTCAGTATATGTGTTGCTGCGTGGCAAAGTTTGGAGGAATCAGTACATGGCCGGCCTCCAATTTACCGACAACATCAAAAAAGAGACTCTGAGACACTATTTACTCATAACAATCCATTTCACCACACTATAATACCTCGTCTGTCTACCTAGAAACTAATCATCACCCTTTTCCGTCTATTAATCAGTACGTTGTTATCATCCACTGTCTCTATCTACCACACCCTTATAACACCTCACCTTCATTCATCTACCCAATCACTATGAAGCTTTCCCTTGTCTTACCTCATCTATCCAAATCTTTACCTGTTTCACTCACTACTCCTTCTTACTACATGGCAACTGTAAACTTTTTTCTCTTTGTCTATATATGCAACCTACCCACCCACCCTTTACGCCTATCTCTCATTTCCTTATCATCAGTGTGTGTCTGTGTGTCTGTTTGTGTATGTCTGCGTGTGTCTGTCTGTCTGCGTGCGTGTGCATGTGTATATGTGTTTGTCTCCTACGTATATATGTGTGTGGGAGTTTGTGGGAGTGTGTATGTGCGTCTCTGTGTGTAGCCTTTATACGTGTGTCTCCTCTTCTCTGTGTGTGCATATGTGTTCTAAAGTGTGTGGCCATCCATACACCCCGTCCCCTCACACAACCCCCCCCCCCCCACAAACCATATGCACCCCCTCCCACCTCCTCGTCTGTCTCCACCTTGCTCTTTACCCTGATAGTGGACGGTATCGGGCGCCTCGGATTTCAGGATGTTGAGTAATAAAGGTAACAGGATCGGTGACTCGTGTGAGGATTGAGGGGCTCGGAAGGTTTGGCTTACAGAATGCATAACTCGGACTGGGGGTTGGTGGGTTGGTTGGTTGAGAGGTTGGTTAGGTGGTTGATGGGTTGGTTGATTAGGTGGTTGATGGGTTGGTTGGTTGGTTGAGGGGTTGGTTGGTTTGTTTGTGGGTTGGTTAGGTTGTTGAGGGGTTGCTTGGTTGGTTGGTGGGTTGGTTGGTGAGTAAGTGGGTTGGTTGGTTGGTGGTTTGGTTGGTGAGTAAGTGGGTGGGTTGGTTGGTGAGGAAGTGGGTTGGTTGGTTGGTGAGTTGGTGATTTGATTGGTGGGTATGTGGGTTGATTGGTTGGCTGGGATGGTTGGTGGGTTGGTGGGTTAGTGGGTTGGTTGGTAGGTGGGTTGGTTAGTAGGGGTCATGTCCGTTGAAGAGTGGAAAGAAATGGAGAAATAAATGAGTTAAAAGAGGGAGATATAGGTGAGAGTTGAGAAATGTAGTATTAGTGGAACAAGAAAAGGAAAGGGAAAGAGGACAAGAGAGAGAACATAGAGAAGAGGAGAGGAGATGTGTAGACTGAACATGAAAGGAAAGGAGAGAAGAGGAGAGAATGAGTTTTAACAGAATAAACCTGAAAAAGTGGGAAAGATCAAGGAAGAAGCAAGCACAAGCAGACAGACAACAGGTCAACAAACAGGAAATCATGAGAACAATTTTCCTACTAAGAGATAAAAGAAAATCAATCTTATTAACTGGATATTGAAGGATACCATTAATATAAGATTTCACCTGTACATCTTCACGTGAAGGAATTACAATATAAGTGTAATATATAACAACATACGGTGCTTGTGGTTGTCTGTCCGTTCGTGTGTCCGTCTATGCTCGGATTAAAATAGTCCACAAGGAAAAGGAAGCACAGGAAGAGGGTGGGTTAGGTGAAGCTATGTTCAATCGTCTGGTATTAGCCTAATTTTCTAAAAGGTAGGGCTGAAATCTTTCTTTGTGGGATGAATTAAATGTACATCTCTGAACGTCAAGAGTGCTTCCCTCTCAAGTTAACGGCCTGGTGATACTCAGAACAAAAAGTATGAGTCGCCAGGTGTTGGTTAAGTGTTGAAAGAGAAACAACAACAAGCACAACGAGCTCTCACACTGAGGATGGGAAGCTACCCGACCCCAACATCATTCTCTTCCAAAGTAATGTGTGTGTGGTGGTGGGGAGGGGGGAGGAGGGGGAGTTGATTGAGCCTGTGTTGTGAGTGCTTGTGTGTTTAGGATTGATCGTGTGTCTGCGTTTGATTGTAGGTCTGTGCTTTGAAAGCGTTAGAGCTGATAATGTGTGTTTGTGCTGACGTGCTTCTTCGTGACTGCTTGTGGGTACCTGTGTTTGATTGTGTGCTTGTGGTTAATAAAGTTAAAAAAAAAAAAAAAAATTCACGCCAGGGGAAAAAGTGGCCCGAGGGATTACATACGTGTTCAGGGGAATATATACATAGAGGAGAATCGAATGGCAAATCATATATACAAACTGCACCATTATCTTTAATTAGGTGCAGTCAGGCAATCAGTTGTTTAGTCAGGTAGTCAGTCATCCAATATTGTAGAGAATCTTTATATATCAAACCCAGTCATTCTTGCATAGTCAGCCAGTGAGTCAGTCAATAAGTTTTTCAATTGCCCAGAGAATTAGTCAGTCATTCAGTCATTCAGATTGTTAGTCATTCAGGCACTAATTTTGTCAGTCAACTATAGTAGGTGAGTGAATTAACTATGAAAAGTCAGTGCATCAAGGAAAGAATATAGAAGCTCTGCCACCAAGTGCAAGTAGACCAGCCGGAAGGAATATCGGACAATAGTGGGAAATGTCAGTGAAGCCCGGACAGGAATGGGGCCAATGAAGATTCAAGGAAGAGACGTCAGGATGCCATTACACTACTTTCTATCTCAACTGTATATACATTTCTCATCATCGTTTTCTCGGTAACACAATGACACAGGGTAAAATGGGGCAATAAGAATAGAAGGAAAAATCGTCTGGATACTTCTTACACTACTTTCTATCTGTACTGTATGTGTATATATTTTTCATCGTCGTTTTCTTGGTAACACAATGACCAGGGTAACGGAGCCTCCAGTCAGTCACACATGCCAGGCGGGGTCCGGGTGCTTGTGCGTCTCTTCGTGTGCTTGAGATTAATGGTGCGTCCGGTAGTCACCTGTCTCAGTGTGGTCGCTCTCATCCCTCCTCCCCTACCCACCATCTCCTTCCTTCCCCCTCACTTACTCATCCTCGCCCTCCATGTTTATCACTCTCCCTTATTCTCCTCCTACCAATTTTTCTCCTCTTCATTATTACCAGATTTCTAAGAATATTTTTTCAATTATAACTTAACTAATAGTAATATAACTGCTGCTGTCTGATGCAAATTTTCAGATACATGGCAATTGTCCTTAGAATTAGCCTTCCACTGGTTGCTGCTAACAATATCAATATACTTGACTGAAGAGGGAGACGCAGGATGGAGGTCAGTCATAAGAATTAAATGAAAGATATTATCACTCTGCAAGACCATACAGTTCACGTGGTCCTTCCTACTGATGCTACGAGAGACTAATTCCCATCCACACTACTGTAGATATACCTGTTACATTTACATCTCTGTCTGGGCCATAATAAACGCTTAGGTTTGAAAAATATCTTAATCTAAGCAACACATCTCCCTGCCTGGCACGCTAGGAATTCACTCGGCTTCTACACTGGGGTCTCACAGGGTCCATAGGTTTATCTTTACTCTTTATTTTTTTTAAGATTAAGACTGAAGCTTCCCAGACACCGCGGCGGTCGTCAGTCAGTCAGTTAGTCGGTCAGTCAGTCAGTTAGTCGGTCAGTCAGTCAGTTAGTCGGTCGGTTGGTCAGTCAGTTAGTCGGTCAGTCAGTTAGTCGGTCAGTCAGTCAGTTACTCGGTCGGTTGGTCAGTCAGTCAGTTAGTCGGTCAGTTACTCGGTCGGTTGGTCAGTCAGTCAGTTAGTCGGTCAGTTACTCGGTCGGTTGGTCAGTTAGTCGGTCAGTCAGTCAGTTACTCGGTCGGTTGGTCAGTCAGTCAGTTAGTCGGTCAGTCAGTCAGTTACTCGGTCGGTCGGTTGGTCAGTCAGTCAGTCAGTCAGGACATGGAGGCGACGAGGAGAACGAAAAGGTTTAATCTGTTGAAGGCAAACTGGAAGGCTACTCACTCCTCCAAACCATAAGATCAGATCCCATATACCCGTACTCTATACTGAGGCCCTATATACTGTAGTCTGTTCGTTGGTATAGTTTGAAGGAATCGGTAGCCTCCCCAACTCGTCCCACAACGAAAACAAAAAATAGGAATGTCACCTTAACCAAGTCATCAAGGCCAGAGACAGATATTTAGTAGCGTGTAGCCTAAACCAAAAAAATAGAGGAGGGAAAACAATAAAAACTTGGGATTTATATGTAAAAAAAGTCATAACTCTATCTATAACTTCCTTCTCATGTCACTGATGATCTTCCTTCATATCTTTTTCACTTTTTCTTCTTCTTCTTCTTCTTCTTTTTCCTGCTTTTTCTCTTTCTCTTTCTTCACCTTCAGTCTCTTCATTCCAATTTGTGTTGTTGTTTTTCCAGTTCATGTTTCTTCTTCTCCTCTTTCTCCTCCTCCTCCTCCTCCTCCTCACCATCCATCCTCTCCTCCTCTTCATCCTTCTCACCATTCATCCTCATCTTCCTCCTCCTCCTCCTCCTACTCCTCCTCCTCTTCCTCTTCTTCTTCCTCCCCCTCACCATTCATCCTCCTCTTCCTCCTCCTCCTGACCATATCTCAAAGAAACAATAAAAGTCGTGTCATTGTGGGATCAGCGGGTGAAAGAATGTCGTCTGTAATTAGCGAAAATGACGCCAGGTCAGTGTGGCGGTCCAGATATTAAAGGGGCCATCTGTTGTCACTGCATTGTAGGCCTACCGATTCATCTTAAACATACCACAAAACAGATCCCCTCATTCGAGTACTAAAATAATAGTCTGCTCCCTGGCATAATGAGGAGGAATCGGTAGTACTCCAATTCGCCCTCTACAAATTGTTCTCTTTATGAAGTCACTGTTCTTAGGGCCACAGATTTTTGCCTCAGTCATACGTATGGAAATTGAAAACATCACACCCGGCCAGCCACCACACTGTCCCTTATGATACCCTGTGACATGATAGTGGTGATCTCTATGACATGATATAGAGTAGATGTGATTCCTGTGACATGATGGTGGTGATCTCTATGACATGATATAGAGTAGATGTGATTCCTGTGACGAAATTGTGGTGATTTCTATGACATGATATAAAAGTTGATGTGATTCCTGTGACATGAGGGTTGTAGGCATGAAGAGTTGTTGTGATCACTGTATATCATGATAGAATTGGTCCTTGTAACATGACATAATAGTTGTTGTGGTCCCGGTAACATGATGGTTACTGTGGTCCCGGTAACATAATGGTTGTTGTGGTCCCGGTAACATAATGGTTGTTGTGGTCCCGGTAACATAATGGTTGTTGTGGTCCCGGTAACATAATGGTTGTTGTGGTCCCGGTAACTTATTGGTTGTTGTGGTTCCCGTAACATAATGGTTGTTGTGATCCCGGTAACATAATGGTTGTTGTGGTCCCGGTAACATAATGGTTGTTGTGGTCCCGGTAACATGATGGTTATTGTGGTCCCGGTAACATATTGGTTATTGTGGTCCCGGTAACATGATGGTTATTGTGGTCCCGGTAACATATTGGTTGTTGTGGTCCCGGTAACATAATGGTTGATGTGGTCCCGTGACATAATTTCCGAGTTTTCATAATTATCACGAAGACTAGAAACCACAAAGTGTCCATAAAATAACACAGGAAATACCGGTATCCCCTCGTGTCTCTCACTGAATGTCGGCTCTTATAGTGTATAGTAGTAAAGGAATGCCAGCCACAATGTACACTTCAGTATCGGTAAACATAAAGTAATATCATATAACAATAAAAGGTTATCTGCACATTAACTTTTTTTTTATACAATATGGCACACCGGATGAAGCAAGTGAGAGAGATACCTATACACACAACCAGAATAGGTGTTCACGTCCACATACAGTATTTTTAACCCTGTGTATGTATATTCATCCTTGGCACTGTATACATCCATCTCTTGGTGCACTAACTCCAAGGTATACATACATATATATACATACACGCATCTCGTATACAGTATTCCTTTCCCTGGTTTATACACACAGTTTGTATTCAGTATATATTCGTGGCCTAATGACATACCCAACCTCTGACATACTCTCCGTGTCAGTTTGGTCTTAAAGTGAAAGCCAATATTGCGATTACAGACTTCCAATCAACATTCCTACACGCAATGAAAATAAATGATAAAAAAAAAGCAACAACAAAAATATATCGTAACTTAAAATTCCCTTGCTAACTAGATATAGGTGGTTTGGTCAGAGGTCCTTCAGTGTACACAAACTAAGGTGTGTGTACATGTGTACGGTTAGCATCACAAATTTTTTCGTACACAACTTAAAAAAAACAAAAAACAATTATTTGCAGATGTATATGTGTGCATAACTCATACACAGTCAACACATGCACAAGCCTCTTTCATTCTGTATACACATTTTCACACGTATAAGCATTAAATTACACGTACACTCATTTAAACACACACCAAACAAATGCCCAACATGCACACAACACGTACCCCTATGTTTATATAAATAATGGTATTTAAAAAACACACAATCATATATACTAGTTAATATGTGCAAACAAACGTATATGTGTAAACAAACTTGTACACACAAACGCACTCATGAACAGACAAACATACAATATACCCATACACATAAACACAAGCCCACACATTACTGCTCTCTCTCTCTCTCTCTCTCTCTCTCTCTCTCTCTCTCTCACATACCTAACGACGCCGAGGGACAGAGGAATGTCCAGCAGTCACATTTCTTCACCGAGCTGATTAATAGTGCCTTCATACCCTGCCAGGACTCAGCGGGACGTGACTGAATGTGTGCTTGTCTCCCAGGACCGTATCGTTTTGGGATTCGAAGCCCGAGTGACGAGCCTGGGTGAGAGTGCAGGAGGTTCAGAATTAGATAATTGATCATAAACTTTTTCTATCTCTGTCTGGTTTTCACTCGATGGTTTTTTGGTGTCATCTGTTGTCGGTGACATGGGGAGCTATTGATTCCTCCAATCTATGCCCCAACACAGATTGCCTAGTCGTATACTGTGGTACACTCGCAATCCACAATCCCTGGCCCACCTAAGTCGAAGCCTGAGATCTGAAGCAGGCGGTTTCTAGACGGCAGCTCACCCAAACCATCATGAGACCATACACATTTCGAATCAATGGAGGCTTTGGGTGGGCTGTCGTCCAGAAACCACCTGCTCCTGATCTCGGGCTTCGACTCAGATGGGCTAAGGGTTGTGGATTGCGACTGTACAAGTCTGCTTCCTGGCAGATTTTGGAGGAATCAATAGCCTTCCAATTTTCCTCCAACAGCTGATGGTCCTCCATAACCTCTGCTTCCTGGGCTGTGCATTAAGTCAAACTTAGGAGGTCTGCAATACGACTAATAATATCAGTTCCGTCAGTCCATTAATCAACATCATATAGCAAGCACTATGATAGACTTTATATTATGACTATTATTAACACTAACCCGACAATAGTTATTTAACCCATCCACACATGAATATGATATCTTGGTAATGGTACTCTCAGGCACACCAACTACACACACACAATAAGGCTTTCATGTATAAAAGTAATTATGAAGTTCAACCAGTTCATGCATTCAAAGTCCGCATTCACTCATAAACTCGACCAGAAAACCCCAATAATAACACACTCCCCAATCAGGCACTCAGCTCCCTCATCATCCCGCGTACACACCCAGCCATACTGTCAACTCAATCCACGAACTCACTCCTCACACGCGAACTACACAATAAAATCGTACGTACACAACAACGCACTCAAAGCACACCAAAACCAGATTTGTTCGCAACACACACACACACACACACACACACACACACGAAGAGAGGCTGAGTGAGTGATTGTGTGTGTTCGAACTCGATAGATTTTGGAAGGCGAACGAAGGAAAGAGGAAAGTACACACACTTGAAGACTCAGAGCGTTCGATGAAGCAGACATATTCGTTCAGATGGTGGCGTAACATGCAGAGGTCGACTTGTCCCATCATAAGCCAAGCAGGCGAACCTAATCCATCATTGACAAGGTGGCGGAGAGGGGCGAGTGCTGGTGTTGTTAGGGTGGAGGAGATTGAAGAGAATGTGGTGGGATGAAGATGGAAATTAATGAGGAGGAGTAGAGACGGAAGGGGAGAGTAAGATGGGAAGAAAATGAAGTGGGGTACATAGTGAAAGAAGTTATAATGGTAAAGGTAAGAAATGAAGTATAGAAACATGCAGAAGAGAGGGGTAAAGTAGGGATTAGGATACATGAAGAGGAGCCATAAGTACCGAGTATCAGTAAGATGTAGGGGCGAATGAGGACGTCTGAAGGAGATTAAATAAGGGTAGAGTAAGGGGGAAGAGGATGGGATGACAGGAGTGTAAGGGTGAGGAGGAGAAGGGAGGAGGGAATGGAGAATCCTGAAGTGAAGTGGTGGCAGAGGCATGACAAGGGTAGGGAGGGGAAGGGCAGTGTGTCAGCTGAGGGTAAAGAAGTAACAGACATGCATGCAGGAGAGAGCAAGGCAAGGAAAGAAGGAATGGAGAGTGGGTATAGACTGAGACCACAAAATGACCGATGATTAATTTTCTTTACTCTCCATGCCTGTCTGCCTCCAGTTGGCCTCCCACTTGCCTATCTGCCTGTCTGTCATCCTCCCGCTTCCTGTCTGCCTGCCACCCTGCCTGCCTACCTGTTATTTATTCTTTTTTGTCTGCCTCAATGTTTAGTTGGTGTTTGTCTGTTTACTTGTCTGCCTGATTCCCTGCCTATAACTCCTCTTGATTGCCTGCCTGCTAGCCTATCTGCATGCCTGCCAGTCTGTCCGTCTGAATGATTCCATTCAACTCACTGCATGCCTCTCTATCTGTCTTCCGTCTTCCTAGCCTTCGTCTTTGACCCTGAAGTCTGCCATTATATCTTCATATATGCCGGTTTTTCTTTCTGTATATATGTGTATCTCTCCTATATATATATATATATATATATATATATATATATATATATATATATATATATATATATATATATATATATATATATATAGAGAGAGAGAGAGAGAGAGAGAGAGAGAGAGAGAGAGAGAGAGAGAGAGAGAGAGAGAGCGAGAGAGATGTAGATATATATATATGTGTGTGTGTGTGTGTGTGTGTGTGTGTGTGTGTGTGTGAGTCTTCGTTGTTTGTGTTGTGCCATACATACACACAAACACCCGCTTCTCTTGTTGTTGCGTGTGGTCCAGTGCTTGCGAGATAATTTTTGTATCCACGCATCGGTGATCACATGTAAGTGGCCACAACCCCCTTATTCATGCAAGGTGTCGGCATCGTGAGGCGAAATTGTAATTATCAAGATGCAGTTAAATAATCTAAATAATATCTCAAAGAAAAAAGGAAATGAGAGGCAGTTATAAGGGTTCAGTGTTGAGGAGGCAATAATATGCTGTCGAAAAATTGGTTGTTGCAACTGACTCCTACAAAATGTGTCAAGAAACAGATTATCGTGGTACGGGTGGTCGGTCTCCTTTGTGACACACTTTGCAGACATTATAATTCGTACAAAAATTATGTCATCCACTGAAAGGGACGGTCCGACTTCCCCTGGAGTTATAAAAGATGAAAAATTTAACACCGGAGTAACACGAGAGAAAAGAAGCCATGGGGAAGGACGGGAAAGGTGGCGAGTCAATAGGATATAACTGGAATATGTAGATGGATATTTTGTTGAATCATATAATTATACAGATCATATTCCTCTATAACATAATTAGCTAATGCTTTTGAATAATAGAGCTGAAATATACGAGTGGATGACAGCTAAGAAATAATTAGTAATATTTTTAAATAATATATACAACTTATATCATAATTTTGGATGAACATTACTGGAAAATCAGAATATAAATACAGAAACAAGTGTAGTTTTGCAGCTGGAAGTACGAGAAACCAGTCAGTGTTATCTACTGATGCACATTTTGAGACATTTTCACGGCATTATGCGAAATTTTTCTAACTGATTTCTGCTATCCAACTACAAATCTATTTTTTTCTCAATGTTATTTATTTCTATGGGCATGGCTTCCTCTACTTTCGCAATTGGGGTCTATATTCCGAAACATTTATTAGGAAACGTATTTATTTCTAGTTAAGGGGAGAGTACACTATTAGTAAATCTGGAGCTACTAATTCCTTCAACAATCTATTCCAAGCAATAGAACACCCTTATTTTGTTTCATCTGGTCCTGTTCCATGGCATTCTTTGGAGGAATCAGGGCACTCCAATGCAACAAAAGTGAATTACCCCCTTAACCCGATAACTGATCTGGAAAATAACTAAGAATAGCATAAGCCAGATCAAAATATTTCCAAATCCAGCTTTACGTGAGTTCAGAATCCTTAGGGGTCTGGACAACCTGGAAAACGGTCTAAGCAACACACGTATAGCTCTCAATGATGTCAGCTGAACCGGCCGTCCCCGCAACATACCACAATTATACCGAGGCTATGGGGAAATATACCGCACCATACTCTTTTGTTTTTGTTTTGTTTTTAACTTGACGAGAACGTACCGGTTTGCTCATCTTGGCTTCTTCGGTAAATGCAATGGAATCCAAGACAGGCTACACCAAAAATATACATAACCACAGCACGGGTATGAACTTTATCTATAACCTATTAATACTGGAATGTACAGAAAACGTGTATTTAAGGGTATATTATTATGAACAATGGAATCGGCGAATTTTCTACACCGTGAAAAAAAAAAATACTATTATTGTTGCCAGTTTACTGTTTAGTTGGGCTGGGCTACAGATAATTAGTCGTTAATGTACTGCTAGGTTCGGTTAGTTAGTTGTTTAATTAAGTGTTTTGCTTAACTGGGTTTGGAAGAGATAAGTTGCCAATTTGCAGCTTAGTTTGGATTGTTTATGCACGACCGATTGTGTACAGGTGTGAACAACAATAATATCATCCTTTCATTCCATTAGTGCCTGACTGACCCGCCTGAGCCATGATGCTACCAGTGTTTATTTAATTAATATCATTTACATTTGATACATATTAAAAAGGATGAGAAATTTATGTTACTCATCGTTTGCTATACATTTCCCCTTGTTTGTTATTACCCCTTGTGGAATATACATGAATTGACAGCAATGGAACATAAAAAAGTCAATAAAAATTTTCTTCTTTCCATATAAATCTTACAAACATCGATAGTTATGCCACCGACAGTATAAAGACGCGTAATTTTTTTATGAGTAAGTGTGGGCAGGGTAGAGACTTGTGCAACACCCTGTATATTAAGTGAAGAGATCGGGAAGTGGATATTCATAATGTGGTGCGTCCGAGTGGAGTCCGATTAGGAGAGAGAGAGAGAGAGAGAGAGAGAGAGAGAGAGAGAGAGAGAGAGATTAACGCCACCCGAGTTAGGCCACAAAGGTCATGTTGTTTGTACTTATGTTACAAGACGTACCCCTACCTACCTACCCAGAGAGAGAGAGAGAGAGAGAGAGAGAGAGAGAGAGAGAGAGAGAGAGAGAGAGAGAGAGAGCGTTGGTAGGGGGAGGAGGAGGGTGCCAGGAGGAGGGGCGGGGCAGCAGCAGGCGAGGCGGGGGTGAACATGTCTCTGTTGTGACGTGTGTCCGGTAAACACTGACACCCCCGTCAAACACACGCCCCCGTCCTCCCCACATGGACTCGTCATTTTTCATGCCCGCCCTTCCATAATACCTTTAGTCTCTGCCTCTATTATGGCGCGTGGGACCGGTAATGAACCAAGTCTTATCTGTCACTCGATATATAGAGGCCAGGGGACCATCTGACTGCCTGATCTGAGCGTCCCGGGGAATCATGCCGATGGTGACTGAGTGAGTGAGGCTTGGGGTATCGGAACCACGCATATATTTACTCTCCGACACTGATGCCAATTAAGCTGTTATATTTTATGTATACAACGTGAGAACTTATTCTGGAAACGAAAGAACAGTGTAGTGATTTCAAACACAAAGAATATATTAATGCCAATGTCGAACGCTTCAAGAAGTATTATAACTATCTAATTTACAACATCCCACTTAGTAGACTGCAAAGCTATATATAGAGAAGAGAAGAAGAAAGTTTGAGGGGAGGTGCTGACGGTCTCTCGTACTGTCAATGAAGATGGGTATATATGTTAACTCCTTATTTGATTGCTATACACTGACGTAGATGAGCGTATCACATTCCCGGGTGAGAAACACAGACTCTTCAGGAGGGTAAGATACTGTGTGACATATTTAAAGTTACTCATTCCTCAAAACTACGCAATAAAACAGACTCCTACAGTACAGGTGTTGTTTTTGCAGCATATTTTTTTAGGAATCGTTTGCCTCCAGCTGAGAGATAATGTCACAGGACTCTTAATGAATGTAGAAAGTGACATCACAAGCATTGTATCTTTACATTAGGGTGTCATTGTAATTGAGGAAATATTTACTGGTGATATTAATGCATTCAAAATAACATGCTTAGAACCAATGGATCCAAACGTCGCCACATTTACAGTACATTGGAAAGTTATAAATGGATCATATAGGTAAAATATCGGTAAATTGGCACTTGTGTACCTCAGTCGTCCTCGCAGTCTGTCCATAAACACGTGTGATAATTTAGTGGTTTACCTAAGCCGATGCTGTAAGCTTCCGTGTTTTAATGAAATTCTAAGGGCATTTTAATTATTAGTGATAGTTTGTCTGTAAAGAAACTATCACTATGCTTTCTCAGTTTTTCTCCTTTAATTAGTAGAAAAAAAAAATTAACATCGGAAATTTGTTCTATCGGACGTATACCGTATATGAATATCGGCTGAATTGGCAACTGGAGCCCAGACTACGACCCATCTCATCTTGAGGAACCCGGCGTCTCGAGGTTGTCACTCATGGCCCTCATTCATTTATCTTCTTGGTGTGGCCCTTAGCACCCAACTCTACACCCCGTCCCACTCCACCCCTACACCACCACAAACAACAACAACAACACCCCCTTACCACCCACCTCTTCTTACCCAACTCCACTCTACACCCCGTTCCATTCCACCCGTACACCAACAACACCACAACCCCTTACCACCCACCCTCTTCTTGCCCAACTCTACACCTTCTTCCACTCCACTTATACATCAACAGCAACACCCCCTTACCACCCACCCTCTTCTTCTTACATCATATCCACTCCTCCCCACTCTCCACCTACGTCCTACGTCAACAACTCCACCTCTTTCCCACCTCCCACTAACACCAACCAGTTCTCGTCAGTGGAGTTCCCAAGTTATTCGCCTCACACTTCATTGGTTAAAAAATAGATCTTCCTATATTATATACACACAAACGCTGGCTACTGTAATGAATCCTCATAAAGTTTTGTCGTTGATTCAAGAGTCCAGTTCATTAAAAAAAAACTTTATTGTATCATACATAAATTAGTGAATGTGCCCATGCATCTGTTCAAGTTGCTGTCCAACATATTTACCGAAAGAATCACAATATTGAATTAAATGTATTAACATATTAAACAACAGCAACGTCACTGCAACACTACACTAAACTCGGTAACACTTTTGTACATAATTTACTATTGTACCTCATCACGTCAAATCATATTAAACCCACAGATATAAAAGATGAACCCACTATAATAATCTGTCTATGGCATCTCCAGTACCTTCACTTTACTCTCTTTTCTCCTCTCTTTTACTTTCATCCTTTACTCTACCCTACTGCTCATCTCTTTCACCTCCTTCACTGACCTTCATACCATTCCTATTTTTCCTTGATTTCCTCCCTCTAAATTTCTGTCCTCGTATTCTACCTCCTCCTTGCACTCGTCATCCATTTCTTTCCTTAACGTCACCTTCTTTCACTTCAGTATTAATGGAGAGAGGCAGGACTATGGAAGGAGGGAGCAGGAGCAGGTGTGTGTATGGAGAGGAAACGAAAATGAGAGAGAGTGGGGGAGGGAGGGAGGTGTGTGGAAGTGGAAATAAGAGAGAGAGGCATTTGTGTGAAGAGATGAACAGAGGAATGAAAGCAAGTGTCAAGAGGGAATCAGGGAGGGAGCAAGGCAGTCGTGAGGAGAGGATGTGAGAGAGGGAGGGAATCAGATCTGTGCATGCAGGAGGTAATGAAGGAAGGAGGATAGTGCATGGAAGTGTAAATATGAAAGAAGTGCATGGAAGTGTAAATGTAAGGGAAGTGAATGGAAGTGTAAATGTAAGGGAACGGGCAAGTGCTTATAAGATGACATAGGATGAAGAACCAGAAATGTAGAGAGATGAAAACAATGAGGGGCGGATTCGGGAGTGTCAACATGAGGGAGGAAGGGAGGGAAACATATGAAGAACTGAAATGAAGAAAGAAGGGAGAGAGAGAGAAGGGGGGCGATAAAATAGGGGAACAAGGGAGGGATACAAGGATACAATTAATGGATACAAGAGAGTGGAATAAAGAATGAGGAAGGGAGAAGGAGAGAGGGAGGTAATATAAGGGAAAAAGGGAGAGAAGAGAATGAATTAAGGGATAGAATAGGGTGAAATAAAGGAGGCAAGATGGAGAATAAGGCCTGCTTGGTTGAACATATTTGGAAGGGGCCACGGAGCTCTCAGTTAACCAGACCAGCCAAAACAGACGAGTTTATCATTAATTATTGATGTTGAGGCTATCACAAACCTGCTCCTTCCTCTTACACACACACACACACACACACACACACACACACACATATATTATACACACACACACACACACACACATATATTATACACTCACGCAAACACGTATACATACACACAAAGAAATACAACACATTAGCACAAACTCGAAGACACACATACACACATTATACACAGGCACACACACACACACACACACACACACACACACACACACACACACACACACACACACACACACACACACACACACACACACACACACACACACACACACACACACACACACACACACACACACACACACACACACACACACACACACACACACACACACACACACACACACCACCTCGTCCCTCAATAATTTCACTCTTCCACCCACCAACCCCCCATCATTTCCTCCTCCACACACTCCATGCAGTCCCCTACCTTTTTTCCTCCACACACTTGCCTCTCTCTCCGTATTTCTCCCTCCACACACCTACCTTCCTTCCTATACCTCAATTCTCTTTTCACACATCTGCTTCCTCCCTCTTACACACACTTGTTTTCTCCTCCCACATGTCTTCCCCTACCTGTTCCATGCAGTCCCTCAGCACTCATTTCCTCTCCCACACCATGCACTGTCTCACTCATTCCCCATCCCAGCCATTTTCTCACACTTCTTTCACATCCCTCTTTGGTCCGCACTCCATCGCGCAATCCATCAAGGTAAATATAGCTATATTTACCTTGTTATCCATCCCACTCTTCCACTTTTTGTACCTCTCTTCTTTTAATAACTTCGCTTCCTTCTTCTTACAACACCACTTCTCGACCATCATAATTCCTTCATTACCATTTTTCTAATCTCTATCATCTTGCTCTACTAATTGCCCAACTTATTAAAGCAAGTTGTTATAATGGCGTACGTAAAACTTGTTAGATAAGAGGAACTACATTTCACACACACAACACACACATACACACACACAAAGAAAGATAAAGCCACACACACGCAAACACACATACACGCACATACACATACACAAACACACACACACGCACATACACGCACGCACACACACGCATTTGAAACGTCACGACAGCTGCCAAAACTCTGAGAGAACACAGGATGGTATAATTTATGTAAGTCACTCCAGGTCCTCGTGCGGGTTAAAAGAATATGACGTTTTGACAGTGACATATTCTACCCAGGCACCCACAACAATTATAAATAAGCGGAATCAATCTCAAGGAAGGTAAGCGAGGGTGTGGGTGGGGTGTGGTTGGGGAAGGGACTAAGTAAGGGGATGGGGGGGAAGGGACTAGGTAAGGGGATGGGGGGAAGGGACTAGGTAAGGGGATGGGGGGAAGGGACTAGGTAAGGGGATGGGGGGAAGGGACTAGGTAAGGGTGTGGGGTGTGGTTGGGGAAGGGACAAGGTAAGGGGATGGGGGGAAGGGACTAGGTAAAGAGATGGAGGGAAGGGACTAGGTAAGGGAATGGAGGGATGGGGGAAGGGACTGGGTAAAGGGATGGAGAGATGGGGGGAAGAAAGGAAGTGTGGAGTGCAAAATAATGCATGGGGTAGAGAAGTTGGAGACTGGAGAAGATACAGATCAGTAGATGGATACAAGAAATTGTTAGTGTTACAGCCCAGATGGAATTAAGGACGGCAGCTAATCCCAGCATCAAAAAGTTCCTCAAGGATCTCGTGATGTGTATAAGAATTAGAGGCTTCTGATTTCTCCTGACTATGCCATGAAACACGCTCCTTCCCTATAGGTGGCGTTTGGTGGCAATATTTGAAGGACTCATTTATCTCCAATTTTCTGACTACATCACAAAGAAGGATATACCAGAAGCAGATGACAGTATTTGGAATGGGAAGTAAGTATAGGGTATTAGACACTGGTTAAGTACTGGAGAGGGTCGAGGATCTTCCACCTGCATATTGAGCTGTACCACAAATTCATGTCTTCAACTGTACATAATGCAACGTTACAATCTTCTTTCATCATTAACGAGTAATTCCATTGTTTTGCGTTGCTGTATATTTGATTTCTTATTACGATAACAATTTCCGCCAATTTGTGTCTGAGTGATTAATAGTGTTGCCCCGACAGCCTTCGATCCTGGTCACAGCCGATTCAATTAACCCAGCTGATAAAAAGAGAACTCGTGTTGGAGTGGAGGCAGAGAGGGAATGGTGGGTGGGTAGGTGGGTCTGTGGGTTGGGTGAGGGAGGCAGGGGTGGAGGAAAGGAGTGGAGGGTGAGGAATGGTGTGGAAGGTGGTGAGGGAAGGAGGAAACTTAAGAGTGTGTGTGGTGAGAGGAGGAAGGGAACTGGGGAATGAAATGAGGAAAGGAGGAAAATGAGGATCGGAGGAAAATGAAGGAAGGAAATCCAAGACACACTCTGTTTTGTATAGGTTAACTGATATAGTTTTTAAGCATTGGGCCTGAGTGTTGTTTCCCACCGCCATGAAAATATCGCTGAGTGTTAGTGACTAAAAGCAAAGATCGTCAGTCGTTGTTAAGGGACCCTGTGATGTATACAGTCAGAAAATTGGAGATAAATGAGTCCTTCAAATATTGCCACGAAACACCACCAATTTGGAAGGAACTTGTTTCATGGCATGGTCAGGTGGAATCAGAAGCCTCCAATTTTTATACACGATCACAGGGACTTTAAAGTATTAAACAGTGGTGTCTTGCTTACAAATTGCAGGGCTACTGACTCCTCCAGGCTAATCTACAGCACAACACAAAATCCCCTACTCGTATTCTGGAGTAATCTGGATCCTGGCTTATAGTCTGGAGGAATCAGTCGCCCTTTTTAAGCTAACCACACGAGAGTTCCCCTTTTAGGACCCTGTGATTGTGTATGAGACTTGGTGGCTTCTGATTCCTCCTGACTCTGACACTAAACAAGGTCCTTCAATATAGGGGTTGTTTCGTGGCAATGTTTGAAGGACTCGCTAACCTCCAATTTTCTTACTCGACCGTGACTACAACACGGGGTCCTTAATTAATTAAGCCGGATGAGCATCACCAACTTACCATAAGTGAACTGTACAAACTCCAATATGATCGTGAACCTCAAACACCGAATGATCCCAAGTTTAAACAGGTATAGAACTTTTAGTCAGGTTCTTAGTCTCTGCTTCGTTACGTTTCAGATTAGTGGCGTCGAAAAGTCTCGTGGCAGTCCGATGGCAACGCGGATATGCTTGTTTTGATATCAGGATGTCTGTGTGCTCAACGGGGGCCACGATTAACAAGGGAAAACATGGATCAAATCGTGTGTTTGGTAATTAAGCAAGTGTTTTTACAGTCGTTTCCAATTGTTCGATAGACGCTTCCCAACTCTTCCTATAATTCCTCTGCTGGTTACTACAGTCGCGTTTTATACATCTATTATATCCTTCAAAGTCAGATGTTGATACAAAACTCACACGAATGTAAAAACTAGATTAAACAGAGGATTTTAGAAGTTGAGGAATCACCACCAGAATATTTTTTAAACGGACTGTACCAATGTGTGAGTAGCGGGGGAGCCTTATAAAGAGCCTGGTCCAATATCAGTTCCATTGGCAATTAGGTCTTGTTAATGAGCATATAACCTAGTTCATTAAGGCGGTTTGGGGCTCGATGGGGTCTGGTGTTGGGGGTGGTGCTGGGAGAAGGGGGTGGTGTTGTTGTTGGTGGTGGTGGAAGATGGTGTTGGTGTTGGGGGTGGTGCTGGGAGAAGGGGGTGGTGTTGTTGTTGGTGGTGGTGGTGGGAGATGGTGCATGGTGGTGTTGGGGGTGGTGGTGGAAGAAGGGGGTGGTGTTGGGGGTGGTGGTGGAAGAAGGGGGTGGTGTTGTTGTTGGCGGTGGTGGAAGAAGGGGGTGGTGGGAAATGGTGGTGGGGTTTGGGGGTAGTGGGGTCTGGTGGAGGTTGTGATGGTGTTGGTACCTTGGGGATAGTGTTGGGGATAGTGTAGTCCGTGGTGAATGGTGTTGGGGGATGGTCCTTGAGGTAGTGTTGGTGTTGGAGAAAGTGATAAAAGTTAAAAGCTGGATATTGTACTCAAGATATTATTAGCAGGGACGGGAACAACAGGCTTTTTGACGATCAGATTTTTGCTGAATATAATTAGTTATTTTTAGTGAATACAGACTAGCGGGATGACACAAAAAAAAACATATATATCATGAAATTAATGGATTAAAATGAATTAAACAATAATCTATAACCCCCATGACAAGAGAGATGGTTAACAAGAACACACCTATTCATACAGACGGTAAATCAGGCTGCATCGGTCAGTCAGATTGTCGTGACAAGACACACTTCATCTCCTGTTACATACATATTGGAGCACCGTGTCATATTATATCGAGGAGGTGTACATGTACGCTCTTTGCCAGTGTACACAGAATTTACTCATGTCTACAGTACAAGTTCATTTCAGAGAATTAAGAGTGTTGTTAACATGTCACCTCCGATAAAGGGGACTGTATTGTTGACGGTGAATAATTGGAGTGAACTAATTCATCCAAACTGTGCCACTTATTTAAACAGCATCATTACTGAGGGACTCTGCTTCGTGGTCTAGTTTATGGGAATCAGTAGCCTCCAATTAGTCGACAGCAACAGAGAAATCATAATTGTAGGTAGCGGCACAATGGGTGTATGAGGAAAGGGATGAAAAAGAGAGAAGGGAAGGATCTTGAAGGGGATAGAAGAACAATAAACAATGGTTAAATGAGAAATGGAAGCGGAGACAGACAGACAAAATAGACAGACAGACAAACAGACAAAATAAATGACAGACAAAATAGACAGACAGACAGACAAAACAGACAGACAGACAGACAATATAGACAGACAGACAAAATAGACAGACAGACAAAATAGACAGACAGACAAAATAGACAGACAGACAAAATAGACAGACAGACAATATAAACAGACAGACATAGTGAAGGGTTCCTGAAGTAGGCAGAAAGACCTCCATTAATTTTTGTGGTGTGGCCGAGGAGTTGGGATGGAGATAACTAATTTGTTGACCACGTACCTACGAACCTGTTGTGACATTCCTCCCACTTCCCCTTCACATATCCCTCCCTCCTTCTCTCCCTTTTCTAACCATTCCTCCCACTCTCCTCCCTATACTCATTTCCCCCTCATCTCTCCCTCCCTCACTCCCTATCTTATCTCCACTCACCTCTCTTCACATAATATATAAACTTCCCTGTCTCCTCCTCCACCTCCTCGTCCTCCTACTTCACCTCCTCACTTCCCTCACTCCCTACCTCACTCACCTCCACACACCTTTCTCCTCCACCTGCTATAGCACTAACACAACCACCACCTCCACCAAAACCTCCTCTTCCTCCTTCTTCTCCTCCTCCTCCTCCACCTCCTTTTCCTCCTAGCACCACCAGCACCACTCCACTACCACCTCCACCACCACCACCACCTCCTCTTCCTTCTTCTCCTCCTAGCACCACTACCGCCACCACCACCACCTCCTCCTCCTCCACCACCTCCACCACCACCACCACCACCTCCTCTTCCTTCCTCTCCTCCTACCACCACCACCAACACCACCTCCACTACCACCAACACCACCACCTCCAACACCACCACACCAACACCACCACCACCACCACCTCCACCACCAACACCACCTCTTCCTACTCCTCCCCCTAGCACCAGCACCGGGCGTCCTTTGAAGCGAGAGCCCTTGGTAGATTGATCCACATCTTGCCGGCCCATTACCACATTCCCTCACTCTTAATGAAGTCGTTAATCATGTCGGGAAGTGTAACGAGCACGACCCCGAACCCACGCCTCATTACACATACAACAAATTTAACCACTAACGTATTACCATTAAGGGGAGAAACTCTTTTTGGGGTAAATTGGAAGGCTACTGAATCCTCCAAACTATGTCGAGAAACAGATCCCAACCCCCCCCCCCCACCCCCTCCCTCTCTCCTTCCCCATTAGTAACACTGAGGTGATTTTGTTTCCAAGGTTAGTTTGGAGGACTCAGCTGCTTAACCATCCAGCGACTCACACACCACTATACCACCACTGAGGGAGAATGGTGTGGCTGCCCTTCAACATCCACCTAATGGGAATACATAATGGGTTAGTGAGCATAGGTTGGTTGGTTGATGGGGACGGATAAATGAAGGCCAGGGATTAGAAAAAAAAAAATACTAATTGTCGCGCCTTCCCTTCACATTCATCATTCATCACCAGATTATATTATGAATAGATGAATAATATGTAAGGCGTGACGTGATGAAGGTGGATGTATAGTGAAATATCCATCATTCTCTTTGGTCATCATTATTTTGATACATTATATAAATAGGTGTGTTTATGAGTCGATGCATTGATGAATAGATGCATATATGAATGAAAGAGATGAACTACGATACACAGACTGGAAACCATGGTGCGAAACTTCAACATTCAGGATTTGTGAGATATATGAATAAATGCATACATAAACAAAGATACTAAAAGAGATAAACTGACTGAAACTTTAACATCTATGATAAAACGGATATATGAATTGATACATACATATACTAAGAGATAAACTGACTGAAATATTAACATTTATGATATGACGGATATATGAAATGATACAAACATACATAGAGAGATACAAAGTGATAAACTGACTAAAAACAAAACAACAATCACACACACCTGCTTCACCACCTGCAGTCCTTCACCATAACAATTTACCTTTCTGTTCTCTTCCCAGCCAGTTTTCGCATCATAATTATAAGATGGATAGCTACTAGTTTGTTTACCTCGACTTCTTGTGTGTTTGCCTTTTTTCTAGCCTTGAGGGATCGAGAGTGAAGAGATCGAGTGTTTTGATTGATAGTGAACAAGTGAGTAAATTAGATTGTGAGTAGATTAGTTTGTTAGTCATTGAGAGTGAGCGGATGATATAAGGATTGACTACGTGAGTGAATGAGTGATTGAGAGAAGGTATCAGTAGATGAGAGAGAAGGAATCAGTAGATGAGAGAGAAGGAATGAGTAGATGAGTGAGAGTGAATGAGGGAGTGAATGAGTGGACAATGAGTAACTGAGAGAGTGGAACGAGTGAGTGGATGAGAGAGCAAGACAGTCTGTGAGCGATTGATAGAGTGACGAATTGACAGAGTGAACGAGTGACAGAGTGAACGAGTGAACAAGTGGCAGAGTGAACGAGTGAACAAGTGACAGAGTGAACGAGTGAACAAGTGGCAGAGTGAACGAGTGAACAAGTGAGTGAGTGAGTGAGTGAGGTAGTGCGAGTTGGTGTGGTGTGACTGGTTCCATCTGGGTCGCTCCTTGTGATAAATATCGTCATAACAGAGGATGTCAGGCGAATTCCCACCGTCACATTCCCAGCCCTTCATCTGTCCCTGCCTCTACCTACCTACCTACCTACACATGATCCTGTCCCTGGTCTATAGTGCCTATCCTTGTCTCTCTCCCTCCCTAGTTGTCTCCCTGTCTGTACCGTTGTTCTGCCTGTTCCTCTTTCTCTCCTTAATTCTCTATCTTTCTCTCTCTGTCTCCCTGTCTGTACCGTTGTTGTGCCTGCTCTTGTTTCTCTCCTTAATTCTCTATCTTTCTCTCTCTCTCTTAGTTTCCCTGTTCTTACCGTTGTTGTGCCTGCTTCTCTTTCTCTCCTTAATTCTCTATCTTTATCTTGCTCTTTGTTTCCCTGTTCTTACCGTTGTTGTGCCTGCTCCTGTGTCTCTCCTTCTTTATCTTTATTTCTCACCCTCCCTCCTTGTCTCCCTGTCTTTAACGCTGTACCTGCTCTTGTTTCTCTCCTCCTCTATCTTTCTCTCCCTGTCCCCATTTCTGCCCTTGATTGTGTTCCTGTCTCTCTTACTATTTTGATCTCACTCCTACTCTTGGCTATCACATCCCCTTTCCTACCACTGCCCACATCTCTGTCGTTCCTCTTTTCTACTCCTGTTTCCTGCGCATTTCCTGTCTTTGTTCAAATTATCTTGTTCTGTCCGTGTCCTTGTCATTCTTCGCGTCTAACCTGTTTCCATGTTTACCTGAGACCACCCATGTCCCTTTACTCTGATGCAGCTTCCTTTTTTAAACACCTGCCATGCCTCTGCCCTCTCCCTCTTTCCTTTTCCAAATCTGCTTTATTATTCCTTACGCCAACTGTTACCTTAATCTTCTTCCTAATTATTTTGTCTCAGATACCTGGCTGTGTCCTCTTCCTGTCTGCACCCTATAAAAGAAAACGAAGGGCAACAAGAAAGGGAAGAGTAACAAGAAAGGGAGTGGGTGACAAGTGAAGTACAACAAGAATGCAAATGACAAAAACAGAAAGACGGCAAGAACAGAAGGAAAGACAACAAAAAAATGGGAAGGGCAACAAGTGAGGGAAGGGGCTGACAGGAAAAGGGTGACAGAAATGCGAGAAATTCGACGATTTAGCAGGTGGAGGCTGTGGGAGGGAGGGCCAGAGAAGACCCCTCCCCCGCTGCTCCCTCGTTGCCGCACTCTTTTGTTCACTTTAAAAACCAATTAACGAGAACAAGCGCACACCACTCCTGGCTCAACAAGGGGCGGGGTTAAGGAGAGAGAGGCGGGGTCAGGCAAGGGGCAGTGAGGGTTGTGGTGGTGGTGGTGGTTAAGGACAGGAGTTGTGAAGGTGATAAGGACTGGTGTTTTGGTGGTGGTGATGGTGGAGACGGGACAGAAGCTATGAAGGGGGATTGGTGGTGATAGCTGTTGTGATGGTGGAGGTGATGATAATGAATGGGGACAGGCTGTGATGAGGGTGGTTGTGAAGGATGAGAGGGATGGGTGTAAATGATGATGGTGGTGGTGGTTGCTGGTGGTTGGCTGAGTTGGGGGACAGTAATTGTAAAAGAGAGATGAAGGTCCTGGGAAAGAAAGGGGTGGGTAGCGATGAATAAACGGTGAATGAGACAGTCAGAGGATGGGTGGAGAAGGCGTAGAGAGTACATGCATCGTGAGGGTATAACTAGGGATGGTGGTGTAGTTGTGAAGAGGGGAATGAAAAGTGTATGGAGGGAATCAGTGTGGTTATGCTCATGGATGCGAGGGGAATGGGGAAACTTGAGGTGGTTAAGGGGGAAGTTTTGTGTTGGTAATTCTGGACCAACTGAATCCTCCAAACTATTCCAAGCAACAGAACACCATTATTTTTGCCCTTCTGGTCCTGTTTACTAGCATACTTTGGAGGAATCAAGGCACTCCAATGTACCAAAAAAGAATTACCACCTTAAGCTGCATGGAGATATTTCAGGAGAGGTGGTAAACATCAGCTGGTGACTTGGTGGAAAATTTATATGAGGATGGTGAAGGTGAAACTGGGAAGGTGGTGTAAAAAAAATTTGAGTGTGGTAAGGATGGTGATGAGTGATGGTGAAGATTGTCTGTGGTCAGGGATGGAGGTGGATGAGATGGTGAGCATAATAAACAAGGTGACAATGGCGAAGGTAATTTATCTCTAAGAGGAAAAAATGGATAAAAATTCAAGGAAGGAGCCAAGAAGAGCGGGAACACAAGAAGGACTGAACCTTGATATTACTTATGGGTGTAGGGCTTATTACATTTTTGGTACTGTACATCAGAGGGTCTTGATATCCTCCAAAGTAGGCCAGGAAACAGGACCAGATTTACAAAAATAATCGTGTCCTGTTGCTTGGAATAGTCTGGAGGAATCACTTGGTCCAAATATACCAACACTGCACTTACCCCCTTAATTAACATCTCACAACTAACCTGCAGTGGAATAAGCAGATACTTTCAAAATATATATATATCATCAGTAGAATGGTTCTGTTTTCTTGTTATTATAATCGTAGACTATGACATCATAACTAATATTCAACATACTAAATAAAGGAGGGAAAAAAAATATTAAAAAAGAGGAAAAAGGGACGGGGTAAAGAGGGATAGTAGAGGTAGGGAGAGTAAAGGGGAGGGAGAGAGGGTGAAGAGGGAGAGTAAAGGGGAGGAAGAGAGGGTGGAGAGGGAGAATAATGGGGAGAGAGAGAGATGGTGATGAGGGAGAATAAAGGGAAGAGAGAGAGAAAAGGTGAAGAGGGAGAGTATAGAGGAAAAGGAGAGGGGAGAGAGAGAAGGTGAAGAGGGAGAATAAAGGGGAGAGAGAGAGAAGGTGAAGAGGGAGAATAAAAGGGAGAGAGAGAGGGTGAAGAGGGAGTATAAATGGGAGAGAGAGAGGGTGAAGAGGGAGAATAAAGGGGAGAGAGAGAGGGTGAAGAGGGAGTATAAATGGGAGAGAGAGAGAGGGTGAAGAGGGAAAGGAAAGGGGAGAAGGAGAGGGTGAAGAAAAGAGAAGGAAAGGGGAACGTGAACTCCCCTTACCGACCCCCCTATATATAACCAGACCAGACATTTCCTCTCTTCTATTCTACTCTCTTCTTTCATCCATTCCCTGCCTACCTCCTCATCCACTTCCTACCCCTCTACTCCCTGGTCAGCCCCATCCTCCTCACTCAATTCCCTCCATTCCTTTTCAATCCCCCACACATCCCTTTCATTCCCTGGTCAGCCCTATCCCCCTCACTTCCCTCCATTCCTTTTTTACCCCCATCCCTTTCTCTCCCTTTTCAGCCCAGACCCCCTACCCCCTCCCTCTCTCTCTGCCCATCCACTGACCCTCCCCCACCCCCCCTTTCATCTACCCCTCCCCCCCTTTTGCCTACTGTACCGTCTCACTTCTACCATAGGCCTACAACACACATTCCAACCACAGCGACCGCCTACCGCCCGCCCCACCCTTTCCTTCCCTGGGACCCCTATTATATGCCCTTCCCTGCCCTGCCCTGCCCTGCTCTGCCTTGCCCTCCCTACCCTATACTAACTTAGTCTTATTCAACCTCCCATTTTAAACTCGAAAATTTCAACCTCCCTTTTTAAACTCGAATATTTGTCCCCCTGTTCTTATTTTGTCCTGTAACTCTTGAAAGGTAATGTGGTGAGCTGGATAAACCTTAGAATTGACCAAAGGACGGAGAAATATGATAAATAATAGTTAAGTAGTAATATGAAAGACTTTAATGACATAAGAAAAGGCTATAATCACTCATTCATTACATTAGTTCTTTATTATTAAAATGCTTTACTTTATATTCTTACTTCAACGTTTGACCTCTTACAGTATGTTTCGAAGCCTCCCCGTGTTTGTAGAAAATTTACGAAGATTGGGAAACATCAGTTTTCAGAGGGGCGGGGGGGAGGTGCCGCTCAACATAATTCTCCTCCACCACTTCGCTTTAGGAATTGGTTGATGGATCAGTTGGTATTTTGGGAGTTGCTTGATGCTGATTACATTGCCTGACAGTCTTATAATATACAGCTCATGTGTTGCTCTGTTGCAAAATATCAAGTCCATTAGCACGTCTCCTGAGTTTCACGTATCTCTTTAAGAGCCACAATCAGTATATGACCTAACTTTTCTAGCGGCAAAGATGCTAATTAATTAAAGTTTTGGTAAAGGTGTGGGATGTCTCACTGACTGGTGTGTGATGATGTATTCTACTCTCTGGTCATTGTTTTCCCATTTCGACTCTATAGATTCCACAAGATGGCGCGTTACTGATGATTGTGAGGCAGTGGTGGTGCCCTCATTATACTGACCTCTCACCACCCAAATATACGACCACTTCTCACCAACCTAATACACGACCCGACCCACCATCCGGGACCCCCACATCACGCCTCGCTTCCTTTCTTTCTCGCCTCCAAAATATACTGTACACGACCCCATAACTCCACCCTATACCACACGAACTAAAACACACAACCCTAAAACACCCTCCCCTTCAGACAGCCTTTTCATACTCTGTTCTCGCTCTTCCCTCCCACTTTTCACCCTGCCTAGACCTCCCTGTGAACTGATGAATAGGCGGAGTACTGACGGTGATGAGGAAATCTATATAGTCAATAATTACTAATCTTGTAGAAAAACATACCGGTTTTATTTCAGCTGATATCATTACCCCGTATTTACATGTTCATTGGTATATTCCAGTGTTGACGAAATGTAGCTAATTACCCAGATGAGTAAACTCCTGCTGTGAGTAAACTCCTGCTGTAATTTATCCAAGTATCCTGAATGGTTACGGAAATAAACGTTAAAAAATTAATCAGATAAGGGAGAGGGTGTATTTTTTTCAAGAGGCTAAAAATGCAATAAAGTTTCTTGGTGACGTGAAAAGTGTCAACCTTAAAGTTAGTGTTGACCTCAGGTGAAGTCTGGACATCGAAGAGTAAAACCAATGGACATAGTGACCTCGAACCTTGTGCACCGTGAGATAACAGCTAGGTACTCTAAGCCATCTCCTATTATTATCTTGAACCAGAAGGAATCAAGTGTTTACCTACAATACAACTTCCAAGAGGGGAGCGAGATTTTTTTATATTTTCAGAGAGTACCCATTTATAGTTCAGTGTTGATGGTCACACTCCAAGATGTGTTATGATGACAATTTTAAGATCGCCGTGTATCAATTGTGAAAAAGAGGAATGTACACAATAATCGCCGAAGCATGTTTTTACTTTGCTACTTAATTAAGACTTATTATCAGATGGAGAAATGTCGCCAAGTCCATATATGTCATCTTTAATAATTTGTATCTTAATCATAATCGCAAAGTAAATAGGTATTGATTATAAATGCATGTTAGTTTAAAAAGAAAAGAAAAAACTCAGGTGATGGGTAGGATACACATCATCGACACGTTCTTTCCCGGGACCAGAAAATACCCTCGAGACAGGTTTCAAAGGTAATATAATATAAGCAGACCCTCAACCTATCTCCTGCGTCCCCACCTTCCCTAAACCACGCTAACAAGACGCCTAACACCTCCCCTTAAGACATGCCCAGGAATGTAACTACCCATAAACAGCACCGCTCCACTCGTTCAACACTCTCCCACCACCACCACCACCACCACCACTATTTCTCCATCCCCAGACATTTTTTTCTGCCTTCATCACCACCACTATTTATTCAACCCTCTACTTCTTTCCTGCCACCACCACCATCACCACCATTTTCTTCAACCCTCGACATTTCTCCTACTGCTATCACCACAGCTACCACCACCTCTCCTATATCACCACCACCTCTCACATCACCACCAACACCACCATCACCTTCCATTCTCATATTTCCACCTTCCATTCCTCTACCCTTTCCCTCAGACGCACACCACACCTCCCACTCAGTCAGTCCTACCAGCGTACATCTCTGCCTCTCTAAAACCCACTGGACATCCATCAGAGGGTCCCGTCTCTATCCCCGTCCCGTCCATCACAACACCTACCGCCGAACGAACTGTATAGAAATAACGCATTAGCCTCCCCGGTATAGCTCCAGCCATCACCTAAATCTCAGGTCGGGGTTAAACAAGAGGAGTTTTTGGGGGTGACGGATGCTGTTATCTTCTCAGGGGAGGAGGAGGAGGAGGAGGAAGAGGAGGGGGAGAAGCTAATGTGGGTGGGGGCCTAGTGGTTGGAGGGGTGAAGGAAAGGGGAGAGGGGGATAGGGTAATGTGGGGGTATAGTGTATGGGAGAGGGAGGAAGGGGAGAAAATAGTGAGGTGGTTGTAAGGGTGGGGAATAGGCCTGTAAATGTGGGGTTGTTCTTAATACGTGGGTGAGGAAGGGAGAGAGAGACTGAGTACTATACATCAACAAATGGGCTGATTTCACAGTAGCTGGTACTTGGGAGGATTCTTTCTAACCACACATTTCAGTCTGTATTATCTTCGTGTTGTTCATCATGTCACAAAAGAACATATAATTAAGACAATATAAATGCGTTCACTTTTTCTCCCACGGGTGAAATGGTGTAATAAATTTAGATATTTGCATGGAATTATTAGTCGTTCTGGGAAGTTATATAACCTCTCAAAACGTACCCACCGGATGCAATAACTGCGATCGAATCTTTGCATTGAAATCACTTATGAACACCTATGATCAGTTTGGTTAGAAAAACAACCGACTATTTCGACAATATTAGTTAATATTTTCACTACTTTATATTTAACCAGGAATATGGCCCTTGCTCTAAACACACCTCTCGCCACACGAAGCATCGCTGAGACGTCCGGACAAAGCCAGTCATCACCCACCGCGGCCATTACGCATAATCCCTGCCTTCCACCTCCCGCCACCGCTGCCACAACTCACACAACATGGGGCCCTGCCTGCCACACCTCCACCAGCACCTCCTCCACACCTCGCTGCAGCCACCTCTATACCTCCCCGCCGCAACTTTTACACACACACCTCCCTGTCACCTTGTTTACATTGGTCCTCAACACAAGCGTCATTAACTAACCATGCAAGAGCTTCTTTGTGTCTGATTTCATGACTATGGTACAGCTTAATCCGTATGAATAAAGACGTGGCCCCACAAACGACGCTGGAAATTGAGGTGGACCCACACGTTGTCAGGAACCCCGGACGAGGTGGCTACAAATGGCCCTCTCCGCTGGGATGTAAATTACCTTGCCCCCCAGTATTGAGCAGTTGTAAATTATAAACATAATTGCATGAGAATATCTCCTAACTGATGCATAATGGATCCCATCCCTGGCCTTTGTTTGTGAATAGGTTTGGAGCAGTAATTTAGAAAACTTATATCTTAAAGACCCATCTATGTAAAGTATGCAAGAGCAGGGTTGTGTCTTGTCAGGCGAGTTAATGCTCGGCTCACATCTCCGTGTTGTTTAAGGGTGTGGTGTACGACTCTCCTACGGCACACACACCTACTGCACTCCACACTCGAAAAAAAAAAGTATATGCCAAGGGCCAGAAATCTGATTCATTTAATAACATTGAAGAATATGACTCGTATTGTTTCAGCAGATGAAGCAACACCCGGAGTATTTGTTCAACGCCTTCGTCCTTAGTACCATAATGTTTCATACATTGAGTGAATGGATACTTCCTTACCGTGTGTACATCCTTCCACTCATCAACTCAAATAACAAACTGCAATATCATTCACTCCCAGTGACTAGTATGAGTCCGCCTCCTGAGCGCCCACCTTCCATCACCAGATCCCTTCGCCACCAACCATTCTTACCACTGACAGCTGCCGATTATTACCCGCGACGACGAGGCTCTGTTCTTGTTTGGGCCGAGCGAGCCTGAGTACAAACGAGGATTTGTAAGCTTTAAAAAGGGTCCAAGGGCACTTCACCAGAAAGCAACTGTTTATGCCGAGGTTCTTTTGTGTTGGAGATGACTCCTTATTACGGCAACTTCCTTCTACGTCCCTCCTCCTCGCACCTCTCCTACCTTCCACCACCCTCATCCACATTCACCCGCCCCTGCTACTTACCACCGGGACTGAACCTCTCCTTCAGAGTGTTTTCATCTCACCCTTTTCATATGTCTCCCACCTTTCATATATATATTTATATATATATATATACTGTATATATACACACAGTATAATTATAAGGTGTGACGTGTGCATACTTTATATATTAGGAATTATTTGAGTATCAATACTGGCATGAACCTATAGTCTGTCTCTTTGAAGCTGATATATGGTTAATTTTCGCAACCGATATCGTAAAGGATAAGTCATCAAGATTGGTCCAAGTCCACCATCCATGCAGGAGTTATAAGTCATACATTAGCAACTCAGATGATGCAAGGTGATAATGTCGACTGTGTACATTTGCAGTCAGCTACAACAACAACAAAAACAACAACAACAACAGACTCCAATGAAAACTCGCCTGGGGATCGAACCTGGATACTCCTAATACTAGACCGAGTGGTACCACACAACGCCTGGGTCTCGTAATAAGAGTATCCCGGTTCGCTGGGCTTTTTACTAAAACTTTCTCCACTCGTTATTATGTGCTCGCCTGAACAAAACCAGCCTATGTTACTCTGAATCATATTACACACACAAACACACACACACACACACTTCTAAAGCAAAACTAAGCACTGGTCCTTTGTGTGTGTCCAGGCAGGCTATGTGTCTTCCCCCCACCCACCCCACCCAACCCAACACCCCAGCAGCGCCTCCTGCCCCACCTCCGGCGTCAAAGGCTTTGTCGGCCCATTAGCGGGATATGGGAAGGGCATGTCGGGCCCGTGTCTAACCCTGCGACACGACCAAGGCATGTTGTAGCGCGTGTCTGACAAGGGACCACGAGTACCTGCCTTGACTTAGCTCACCAGGCCAAAAGAAAAGAGCGACAGACATGAGGGAGACGCTAAGATTGAGTCCTCACCTCCATGGTCATCTGTCTACTCTATATACCCTAGTCTGTGTGGACGTAATTATTTATCCCTTGTTGTGTGGAGTAGTGTAATATTATCTCTTACTTTATGTTGTATGGAGTAGCATTTTTCCCTTACTTTATGTTGTGTGGAGTAGTAATTTATAATTCCTTACTTTATTTTGTATATGGAGTAGCATTTTTTCTCTTACTTTATGTTGTGTGGAGTAGTAATTTATAATCCCTTACTTTATTTTAAATATGGAGTAGCATTTTTTCTCTTACTTTATGTTGTGTGGAGTAGTAATTTATAATCCCTTACTTTATTTTAAATATGGAGTAGCATTTTTTCTCTTACTTTATGTTGTGTGGAGTAGTAATTTATAATCCCTTACTTTATGTTGTGTGGAGTAGTATTTAATCCCTTACTTCTCTATGTCTTGGGGTGTAGTATCGAAAAAAGTAATGTGTGTTTTACCTATCATCCTGTCAAGGGTATAATGTCGACGTTGTTTATAGTGCAGCATGTGTAGTTGAATTATAGTTACCGTTATAGCGTTGGTAGTCAGGCATTGGTACACGTCATAAATATATATCTCTGTCGCCTGGCATATTGTTAATGTTGTAGGAACTGTGAATGGTTTATGATATCAGTTTGCGTATGTGCGCATGTAAGTGTAAGTTTGCGTACATGTGTGTAAAATGTGTATGTATTTTATTTATAGATACAACGGAAGACAAAATTTTATATGGTTTTGATATAAATGCCATAAGTGTTACCAGATGCGTATATAGTTCAATATGCATATGGTATGAAATACATTAATACTGCCTATTCCTTTTATCCTCTAAGACCGTCTAAGTACCTCACACTCATGATCTACGTAAGTGTCGGCAAACAGGTGAGCATTACGTAACCCAAGGAATGGCTCAATGCAGCATGAGGAACTTACTAAGAGTGGTTGGTAAGTGATCCAAGCAATATATCGTCCAGGTGATGAAAGTGACACCTCTCTATCAGGAGGGTGTGTTTTGGTGGAAGTCAAGTGTGTGTCGAGTGGCTGGCTGGGGATTGTGTGTCGAAGAGAGTGAGGGAGAGAAGGAGGTTTGTGAGGGAGGGAGGGAGAGAGAGGGAGAAGGAAGTTGGTGATGGAGGGACGGAGGGGTTTGTGAGGAAATATAGTGAGGTTCGTGAGAAAGGGAGAGAGGAGAGTGGGAGAGAGGAAATGGGTAGAACAGAGAAAAGGAAAGTAGAAGGTAGGGGTAGATACTGGTGTCGTCAATGATCGTAGGAGGAAAGGAAAATAGAAGAATGAGGGAGGGTAAAGGATAGGTGTAGGTGTGTATGTGTGTGTGTGTGTAGTACTTGAGATGTCGAGGTAAAACAACATAACGGCACACATCCCACCGGTCGGTATTTTAGTCAGTCGAACCACATAATTATATTCTAGAATATTACAAAGACAGTTAATAAACAGACACTATCCTCACCCATACAGCCAAAGGTCGGGTTGAGCCTTAGAATTCCGAATGATAATAATTACTGAAGGTTGAGTTTGTTAAAGGGTTAGTGGCGAGGTAGGGGGCAGGAAAAAGGGCAAGGAAAAGGGGCAAGGAAAAGGGGCAAGGAAAAGGGGCAAGAAAAGTGTCAGGGGCAGGACAAGGAAAGGGTCAGGGGCAGGAAAATGGCAAGAGAGGGGCAGGAAAATGGCAAGGGAGGGGCAGGAAAATGGCAAGGGAGGGGCAGGGAAAAGGGCAAGAAAAGGGTCAGGAGCAGGAAAATGGCAAGGGAGGGGCAGGAAAATGGCAAGGGAGGGGCAGGAAAATGGCAAGGGAGGGGCAGGAAAATGGCAAGGGAGGGGCAGGGAAAAGGACAGGGGTATAGGGGCCGAGGCAGCAACATCAACAGGAGGCCCCACACTTATCTCCATTATGAGCCCTTTTTATGGGTAGGAGCAGGCCAGGTGGGGAAGGAAGGACGCCCGAGAGAGATAGCTGCGTAATCCAGGTAGTACACAAGATTATCAGACCTGACCAACGGGACTCAAAACTACATACATAGCAAAGAGTAAAAAAAAAATACAAATAATAATAATAATAATAATAATAATAATAATAATAATAATAATAGTAATAATAGTAATAGTAATAGTAATAATAATAATAATAATAATAATAATAATAATAATAATAATAATAATAATAATCTCCTTTATGTATTATAATAACAATGGGATAGGGTCTTACCACGCCTTATGTACAGTATACTAAGCCAGGAACCAGACTATACTGTATACTGCAATACCTCAGCATACGGGTATTTAAGGGATATGTTTTTGTGGTATAGTCTGGAGGAATCGGTAAACCTTCAATTTAACCACTAAAGACAACCCTATAAAAAAAAATATATATATATCCCCCTACATCTGGACTCACGCTGTCCCAAGAGATAAAAAACACTTATCCCGTCTCCTCAGAATTTCTTTATAGGGGTTTCAAGTTCCCAATGCCAAATATGCAATCGGGTGTTCTTGGTTTTATACAGTCCGGACATGGCTGGGGCCTGTTTGTTCTCACTCTTTTCTTCCATATTTAGCTGCCTATATGTATGTAGGCTATGTATGTATGTATGTATGTATGTATGTATGTTCTTCGCACTATCTATCTGCCTATTTTTTATAGATTATTTATCTGTGAAAATTATCTGTTTAATCGGTCTGTTCATTTCGTCTTTATCTGTCAGTCCATATATTTTTGTATGAATCTATACATATACAATATGTCTCTATCTGCTTTCATTATATCTCAACCATATACAAGTGATTCGTCAAGGAAAATACTGGATAATGTTTTGAAGAACACTGAGCAAACTTTTCCTTGCATTATCGAAGTAGGGACACATTACCATACTTGTGGTTGACAGTGGCTTTGTTTTGGTAGATCTAGATATAGCAAGTCTGGCCAGAGAACAGAAGTAGAAGGACAAAGAACGTTAGGAATACACACCACACAAATATATAACTTTACATATGCAGACATAAACACTCACACCTTGAACTCGTACATTGTTTCTCACACACACACACACACACACACACACACACACACTCGTCCCCAAGTCGTTGTCCCACATAAACACCTGCACCTCGTCACCGTTAATAACAAACTAGTATATAACTCTGAGAACAACATGCCTAATGCCTCTCAAAAATTGGCCGACCCTACATGATTGGAGGGGCGCCTTGGTTTAACCCCTAGATTATAGTGTTTAGGTCACCTCTCCATACAATATCCCTGAGTTACGAGGGGCAGAAATAATTACTTAAGATCCGAGTATGTTTTTGTTATGGTAATGGCGGACGCGGGTATTAAAAGTGGGGAGGCGTGACTGTGAACCAAGTAAAATCGGTGACTGAAAAGAAAGGTCCAATGAGCAAGATGGCCGCTGATAGACGAAAGGGAGAATTAGGGAGTGAGTTACGGCGCGGGAGATAATGGGATCCAGTAATGTTTACAAATGTTACCTCAGTCAGAGCCTGGTTGTAAACGTTATTTATTGGCAACTGGATCCTGTGCATTCCAGACTCAACCCACGCTCCACCCGACGAAGGGAATCTCGCCCCTCATGCCTGGGGACACAAGGGCGTTCCCCGATTCTTGCACGGGGAATATTTTATAGCATATTAAATCCCGCTTCATATTTGGACATCTACCGTTCATAGGTGTCCCTCGATAATTTAAGACGGATCGACTAGAAAATATTTACACTTATATTAATCGGGGCTGGTGCTAATCTTTCTATCGAGAGAGAGAGAGAGAGAGAGAGAGAGAGAGAGAGAGAGAGAGAGATGAGGTTGCCATGCCATTGGTCGGTGTTACTCAGTCCTGGCTCCAATCCTATCTGTTCATCTCACTCCAGTCCTCTCCTCTCCACTCCACTCCTCTCTTCATTCCTTTACACTCCTCTCATCTCTTCCCTCTTCTCCATTCCTCTCATTTCATTTCATCTCCACTCCCCACTTCTTTACACTTTTCTCATCTCTTCTCTCTTCGACGTTCCTCTCCTCTCCTCTCCTTTACATTTCTCTCCTCTCTTCTCCTCTCCACTCCTCTTTCCACTCTTTTCCTCTCCTCTCTTCTCTCTTCTCCATTCCTCTCATCTCTTCTCTCTCCTCCACTCCTCTTATCTCTTCTTCTCTCCTTTACACTTCTCTAATCTCCTCTCCTCTTATCTCCTTTCCACTTCTCTCATCTCTTCTCCTGTCCTTTCCTATCTTCGTCTCTCCTCTCATAATTTTTCCCTCCGTTTCGTTCAGCTTCCCTCATGATTAGATTTCTTATTCTCCTAGAATCCTTTCCTTTCCACAAATTTCCCTATTTCTATTTTCGTTCTTCCCAACTCTTCCATCTCCTCTTTCTACTCCCTTTCCTCCTCCTCCTCTTACAGCATCTTCTCTCTTCACATTGCAATTTCTTTCCCCTGTATTCTATTCCCTTCCCTTTCATTCATTACCTCTCCTCTGTTTATAATTGTCTCCTACCTCCTCTATCACTAGTCTATCTCTTTATAATACCCTCCTTTCTATATAGCCTCCACAAAAACAACCCATGCACTGATATTTCATTTTTAGACGCCTGTGATCTCCATTAATTAAACACAGCACATCACTATACTCAGCTCAACACAGTGTAAAACAGCACATTGTAATATAGGACTATGAAGGATAAACGAGAGAGCATCAGCCAACCCAGGCCTAACCTCAAATTACACTCTCATCCAAAATATATATCCAGGCTTGCTTCGAATAGCCTGATCAAGTATTGATTAAGCGAGCTCAAGCAAATATGAAACAGGATAAGCGTCTAATTGGTTCACTAATATGTCAAATTATTCGAAACTTCAACAAGGCCTGGATACAAATTTTGGATTTCGAGTTTACATACAAGGGCAAGTGTGCTTAGGGGGAGATTCTTTTGAGGGTAAATTGGTGGGCAACGGATTCCTCCAAACAATGCCACGAAACAGATCCCTCATTGAAGTAACATTATAGGATCGTCTGCTTCCTGGCATAGATAGGAGGAATCAGTAGTACCCTTCCAATCCGCCAAAAAGAGAATGTCACCCAAAATAAATATAATCACACACGGATATCTTTCCATGTATCCTGAACATGCTAAATTTTTCGTCCGACTTCCAACTTGTTCTCGGGAGATGAGAGAGGACGTCCGAGAATCTAACTAGAGCAAATCTGGCCTGGCGTGTGAATGGAGAATGAATAAGTGAGAAAGTGAAAAGAATGAGAAAGAGAAAAGAATGAGAAAGAGAAAAGAATGAGAAAGATAAAAAAAATATAAAGGGAAAAGAATGAGGATAAAAAAATGAAAAAGGGAAAAGAATGAGAAAGGGAAAATAATGAGAGATAAAAGAATGAAAAAGATATAAGAATAAGAAAGATAAAAGAATGAGGAAGATCAAAGAATGAGAAAGATAAAAGAATGAAAAAGATATAAGATTGAGAAAGATAAAAGAATAAGAAAGAGAAGCAAACAGAAAGAAAGCAATGCCAGAGTGGAATGAGAAGAGAAAGCGAGATTACAGCCCAGGTGTTGTGTCCATACATAATATATACAGTTTATAAGTGTTGAAGTCAAGGGGATATATTATTTGAGGGATGAAATTTACGAGATAAGAATCAACAGTTTGACTCATTTAGCTGCACATTCTAACAAGCTAACCCGCAGCAGAATATATGTATGTATGTATGTATGTATGTGCAAAGAATGTGTTATCTCTGACACGGCAATATTCGATACTATTATATCTCTGATGGACTATTTTTGCCTTGCCTTGTTCAGTGTTGTATTTAAATGAAGTGCACTGGTCTATGTTGTTGTATCATATTGTAGCCTCAAGATATTCTACTGTAGTACATTACACGCTCTACTATCTTGACAACTTGTGTATCTTAGTATGAAATATTTCGGTTCATCACGGAATATGAGGTTTGGTGCTGATGTATATGTGTTGTCAGAAAACCTATACGTATAACTGTAGCACTGTATAATGTAATATCTGATACAAGCGGATCAATTCTCTTAACTGGCACAATAAAGTAATTTACTTCAGTACTTTATATGATAAAAACATATTGCATCGTTTGGCATATAATACAGTACTGTACAGTTTATTGAAGTACTGTACTTCATTGCATGCACAGTGTACCGTGGTATAAAATTGGAACTGAAATGCAAATAAAATTCTCTATATTTCTCTTTATACCCACCAACTCTACCCTCATTCAACCCTTTATGCTTCAATAAATTCCCTTCATCATTATTATCTTTATCTATTTGCAGAAATAATTCATTTCATGTCATACTACTGACAATTGTTGACGTCCATGCCAATTAATCAGCTTTGCACTATATCACTGGGGATATCATTTATCTCATTAACATACGAGTACATTTATCTACAATCCATTTATACATCACTATCATTATCTCTACGTCCTACAGAATTGTTCTCTCCTATTATGTTTTTTGTATACACCAGTAATCTCAATGTGCATACATACATATATATATATATATATATAACCCTTCTCAACAACATCCACCCATGCACCCACCATCATCATTTACTGCGTTACACGGCCACTGGTTAGACTAAAACATGGGGAGGTTTTTAGTCCTTAGATAATCACGGCTGTATATATAGATGCTTCCCCCAGGCTAAACCGTTTACTAAGGTGTTGATATAAAGCATTCTATTTACGAGCCAACGCACCGGTACTTAGCCAAGGGGACGATGGCCGTAATCTGAGGTTGTTGTTGCCTGATGGACCAAGATGCTAATAGCGATTGAGGCATTATTTTCTCAGGAAGGATACACACACACACACACACACACACACACACAAGGCGCTTCTTCACACGAGTGACTGCGATGGGGAAGGGTGATGGGAGTGGAAGGAGGGGAAGGGTGATGGGAGTGGAAGGAGGGAGGGGAAGGGGAAGGGGAATGAAACTACACCAATTCTTTTCTAAGTAATAAAAGTTTCTCATACATTACCGTGTTTTATAAGTTGCAGATAAGTTCAGAGTTGTGTAAGTTAAATGGCACAATTTGTTTTGGATTACATTACATTACTGAAATAATACTAGACATTAAAATAGGTAAGCGTCAGTACATTTTCATCAGGTTAAAAAAAAAAAAAAAATAGAATTACCTATATGTGAGGGCGAGAAAACTACCACTGAATCAACCTGTTATCCTCTACATGTACGAGGAAAATGACAATAAAGTAGAGGGCTTCTTCCCATCCACCACATCCTCCAGCCAAATAGCCAGCCAGAAACACAAGAGATTATAACATCATACTCTATAACATATAAAAACTATAGCACTCGATTTATTTTGACGGGTCCAGGAATTTATTGCAAGTTACTATAATCATACATGTATATAGTTGCTGCTGCTGCTGTTTTGGAATTAAGAGGTAACCATCAAGACTAAACAAAAAATCTAAGAGTTTTTGTTTGGATATCTGTTAATTTGTATGGAAAATTGTACTGCACATATTTCACTTGATTATAGATGAACTAAAAGAAAATTATATGAGGAGGACAAAATTATGAAGTAGAATTGAAACAGGTGCTTAGGGAGGAACAAAATTAATGAGGGAAGAGAAGAGAAGAGCAGAAGGAAAGGGAAGAGAAGAGGAGAAGGAAAAGGAAGTAGAGTAAAGAAGAGAAGGTTGTGGAGAAAATATAATGAGGTAAGTGGTGTAATGAAGGGAGAGGCGAGGAAAAAATAGATAATGAGCAGGTAATTCGAGGATGATCATTATAATCTGTGAGGTGGGAAATGAACCCCCGACCTGAACAACGAGGCTAAAACCACCGTGAAGACGAAGGTAAACACTACTCGGCGGCAAACTGGAGGCTACCGATTCCTCCAAACTGTGCCAAGAGACGAACTGATTCTAAATAACCTACTACTCTTGCTTGTTGTGTGGGAGAGTTTGGAGGACTAAGTAAAATTAGTTCCAACTCACCGATAGTATTAACTCATTCCTTTCTATTAATGTAAGTAAAAGTAGAGTTCTTCCATCTTCGTTTACACTATACCAAACCAACCCTCCTTGGTAGTAGGTTATCTAGCCCTTCAGTGGACCATAAAATACCGTAAGAGGATAAGAAGGGTAGGGGGTAATGTGGTAATCCTAAGGGTCTAACTCACTACTGGCTTCATCCTTCGTCTCCCCTCCTTCATCCTCCATTCTCGGAACAAATGTGATTGGCTCAGATTCGCAGGTATTATAATATCCTCTAAAACCCTGGAAACGTAAGTAGGAGAAGGTGTTGCAAGGAAGCATGATAGAGAGAGGGCGTACGGAAAAGAGAGGGAGAGACTCAGAGATGGTCCACTTGGAGAAGCTGATATACGGGAAGACTGAATGGAGGGGGAATAGAAGAGGAAGGGAAGGATGGTAGAGAAAGGAATTGATAACTGGGGATGGCTGGGGATGAGAGAGATGATAGAGGAAGGGAGGGATGGTACAGGAAGGGAGGGATGGTAGAGGTAGGGAAGGATAGTAGAGGAAGGGAAGGATAGTAGAGGAAGGGATGGATGGCAGAGGAAGGGAAGGATGGTAGAGGAAGGAGGGGATGGCTGGGGATGGGAGGGATGGTAGAGGAAGAGAAAGATGGTAAGGGAAGGAAAGGATGGTAGGGGAATGATGGAATGGTAGGGGAAAGAGGAGAGGGTAGGAGAAGGATTTGGTGGTAAGGAAATGGAAGGGGTGGTAGAGGACGGCAAGGGAAGTAAAGGGATAATAAGTGTCACAACAACTACGTTCACTATCTCCAATGCATTTCTGAAAACATTTAGCATTAATGTCCTACAGTATCCTTTCCCTATATTAGAAACACACCATTAACATCTGAACGGAGAAGAGTTATGCATCATGATATGTTAATGGCTGAGGTATCCCAACTTTATCGCATTTTTATTCGTGGATTTTTACTGCCAACCCATATACAGTACAGTAAACATACATATAAGGTAAGAATGTTAAGGGGATGATACACTTCTGGTATTTTGGAGCTCCTTGATTCCTCCAAAGTATGCCAGGAAACAGGACCAGATGGACAAAAATAATGATGGCCTGTTGCTTGGAATAGTTTGGAGGAATAATTTGCTCCGGATTTACCAACACTGTATCCTCCCCTTAAGGATCTCAAGTAGTGTGCTGGGATAGTCAGTGGAATTGTAATATTAGATTCAATAAAGCATCTGCCAGAAGTTAGTGATTAGATTCATTTCATTAAAGTGATCAGTGATACTTGTTTGTATCGGTAGAGTAAAATAGGACTCGGAATATATCTTGAACTCTTTCGTTATTAATGAAAAAATATACCTGCTGCGTAAGGTACTGTACAAAGAGATAATTAATTGCTATCTTCTTCACCGACTGTATCTACCACTCAGTCCCTCCATTCCAACACTCCATCACTTCCACTACCAACCCATCCTTCCCTACACCATCTCTCTCTGGGCCAACTGTTTCTCCTGAGCAACTCTCTTTTATGATTTTTCTTCCTAAACTTCCTACACCGATGCATTATCCATGTCCCTCCTTATCCTCTTAGAATCCTTTACGATCTGCAGCAGGCTTATACTTATTTCTAAAGAGGGTTACGATAACTTTATTCATCCACACGATAGTTTGCTTAGGAGAGAGGCCCTTGACTCCCTTGCACCTCCTTCTCATATTTGCTGTGACCACCAGCCTTTCCTTCGTACCCACTGTACCCTTCCCTATGCATATATGTTTTGGTGCTTTAGTTCTCAAGTACTAAATATTTACATAGGAAATGTACGGACAAATATGGTGTTTGAAGCTATTATACACAGAGGGAGACACAGATGTTTAATGTAATATGGCAAATATGTGAATTGCAGCTTCGCATGTCTGTCTGGTAACGAACTCTGAGACTCAGTGTTGTGAGAGAAACCGTGTCATCTGTTTGTCTAATCATGAACCATAATGTGCATCGACTGCTGAGAGCCTTCTCATTTATTTGCTTCATCTGAATCATCACCATGTAAACATAAGGATCCATGACTTTTGGCGGTGGCTGTACGAGAGTGAGTTAATATCTAGGACGGTCCACTTTCTCTGGATCGATCTCCTCTAATACAAGGTTATTCTCACTACATTATTCCCTCTCTATGGGTCGATTTCTCACCAGCTGCTATTTGTTTAGTTGCTCTCCAGCCACACATTTGGCTTCTCGATCACCGCATAGCCTAGTTTAGCATCCACACTCACCATAGCTGTCAATCACGAGATCAATTACCACAATCACAACATACTTCGGTCGTAATAATTATCATTGGCCTCGCTCAACAGTAGTTAAAAGGTTCCTTGTCTTACGTTCTGATTCATTTACTGTAAAACGACCAGACATTCCTGTATAATTGGCCGAATGTTTACATCAGTGGTCGAGTGGTTAGACACGAGTTCGTAATCAATTTTTTTTATGTCTGCTGTCATCTCCGTGGCACGAGCTGAAATGATTTTGATTTATGAGCATAAGTTGTAGTTTCAGTAGTTGATGTGTGGGCCCCCTAATGTCATCAGGAATACAATACAAACAGCACAAACAGCAGCACAGGCACTGCCATACTAGCATTACCTGTCATATTCCATGGTATCCTTCATTCTGCAACATAGTGTCAGTTTGCAATCTCTACGACGTTTGCGTGTGTGTTGGTCATGAACAGGGTCTCATTATGGGTATAATGCATGTATACTATGGAAATATTATAAAACAAGACGTTACACAGATGTCCATTTTCACGCACACACACACACAGCACGCACGCAAAATCACACACATAAGCACTGAGAATACAACAGCTGTAATGACACAACGGTGATGAATGTGAATTGTTTCTGCGGAGACAAATTATGTGGACGAACAATGAATCTAACACACGCTGACATAAGCAGACGCTAACGACAAGAGAGACAAATAGTGAGTGGGGTGCGTTTACGAATGAACATTTGTGGAGACATACATATCGTCTCTTCTGCTGTCTTGTAGTACTTCTATAGTATCTCTACTATTAACAGGGGGAAAAATAGCTTCATAATTATTACCATCTCGAATATACTTCCTAGTGTTAATACTTATGATAAATCTTCATATTTGACTTAGTGATTGGAGACTGAGACTAAGATCTTGTTTATGAGTGAAGTGTGACGCTGCCTTCAGGTAGACATGTAGCATGACAAGGCACGAGTGAATATGCATAATTTTATGAGAGGTTAATGCAAATGTTCGTATATTTATTAAATTTTCTTGATATACTCATGTGTGTGCGTGTTTACGTGCATACAAGCATGAATGCGTTCGTGCGTGCATGCGTAAGTACGTGTGTGGACGAACAGAAAATGATTATTATGATAAATGATGAGAATAAAAATATTGAGTGGAAGAGAGCAGATGGAGCGGATGGCAATACAAGGAGTGTTTGTTGGTAGTTCAGGGTCAAATATTTTGTAGCCGAACTGGGGCCACTTGTATTATATTGTATTGTACCTTTCAAATGTGCCACATGATATCAATTATAGGGAATCAAAATAAGTTTGATAAATTAGCAGCTTTCATGTCGCTGACTCACAGATCCGTGAAGGGGATGGTAGTAGTGTTTTGGTTAAAGAAATTGTCTGTCTAACCTAAGTACAAAATAGAGAGAAGGAAGCACCGCTGTTCTAAAGAGGCTCCGTTTTGTTTTCGACGAATTAGAAGCGACTGATCTCTCCATTTTCTACCACAAAGCGAACGATGCTGGCTGTACTGTACTGCGGCAACGTATTTCTCGAGCAGAGTTTGGAAGATTCAGAAATATCGAGTTTGCCAACAGCATATCCGGGCCCTTCACCCTCCATCTGATAAAGGACGCGTGAGATCCCCCACCTGCTGACTTGGTTAACATAGAATTGATATTACTCCTGCCATAGTTCACAAATTTCTAAAGCTTCCGATAAGAAATCAGCGGATGGCCGGGAATGATGGAGGAGAGAGATAGTAGGGAAGAGGTATTTGTTATTATGAAGACAAGGGAAATAAATGGTTAAGGATGGGGGGAAAGGTGGAAGGAAGGGTGAGGTAAGGGTGGAGAGGTGGGACGAAGGGAGGGAATGAAAGGATGGAAGGGAGGGAAAGAAAGGATGAAAAGGTGGGGGGAACGAGAGGAAAGGTGCAAGGAAGGATGGAAAGATGGATTGGAGGAAAGAACGGAGATTTTAGGAAATGGGAAGTGAAAGAAAAAGTGATAGAAATTAAATAAAAAGGCGAAGTTAGGGCCATTTTCTCCATGTTTTTTTTTTTTTTTTTTTTTTTTTTTTTATTGGCATACATACAGGACATCAACAAGAATATACTGTAAGCTGTATATCTCTAATAACCAGCCATATAATAATATACGTTCGCAAAGCCACTGAATGTCAATCTGAAACCAGTGATACACACACACACACACACAGGAAGTACTGAGGGCCATACAGCTGGCTTTTCCGACACAACAGAATATTACTTTATGATCACTAATCTATGGAATGGCCTGATAAGTGAGAGGGAAAACAAAAGAGATGGCGAGTCAACCTGTGCATAAAAGATTGTGTCTAGCGGGAAAGAAACCTGAGATGACAACACGAGTGTGAATGTATCAACTTGTCACTCCGGCAGGATGACGATGGGGACAATAGAAGTGATACTGGGATTGAGGAAGCGATAGAACGTGCTTATTACAGGAGAGGGAGAGGTTAGTTGTTATGAAAGAGGTAATGGAGTGAAGACAATGTACAGACAATAATGGATGAGGACTATTAAGAGAGGAGTGATACAGTGCAGAAGGAATAGAACTGGCAAAAAATTAAAAAAAGAATATACGAGAGCATTATCATCATGATCATCATTATTATTATTCGGGAGTATACACCTGACCCTATGCCTTACTTGTACTGTACATAGCCTACACCTTCTTGCTTGTCCTTGGATTAAAGTGAACCTCGCTCTCGCACAATCGGACGAGAATTTGCGAAATCAAACACAACTTCGCGAAATCAAACACAACTTTGCGAAATCAAACACAACTTCGCGAAATCAAACACAACTTCGCGAAATCAAACACAACTTCGCGAAATCAAACACAACTTCGCGAAATCAAACACAACTTCGCGAAATCAGACACTTTTCCGAAATCGAGCAAAATCAACCAAAATCATACACAAAAAAGAGTCAGCCAAAAAAACAACACAACAAATCTAGGGAAAAAGTGCTTGAAGCGGAATGAAAAGTGGGAGACTCTCATTAGATTCCATAAACGAAAATTTATTCTAGTCGTAAATTAAAGACTTTACAGGGAGGGATAAAACCTCACGACATAATGGTGGAAGTGTATGCAGAGGAGGAATGATTAGGGGAGTTTACGTGGTTGCCAAATTTAGCTGTTTTTCTCCAACTGAAGGTGTAAAATTCCTGTATAATTATATGAACACCTTTTTTTCAGTCATTAGATAGAAGTGTTGGTGGTGGTGGTGATTTATGACTGAGGGGGAAAAGTAAATCACTATCCCATTTCCCATTTTTAACTAAGCTAACGAACCACAGTAATGTTAACTATTTCTCGTAGAGCCACTAAATTTGCATCAGTGAAAGGGATTGAGGAAGGGAAGAGAATGAGAGGATAGGGAAGTGGAGAGGAGGGAGGAAGGGGAGGGATGGAAGGGGAGGAAGTGGAGAGGAGGGGAGTAAGGGAAGGGATGGGAGGGATGTGGAGAGGAGGAGGGGAAGGGATGGGAGGGAAATGGAGAGGAGGGGGGGAAAGGAAGGGATGGGAAGGGAGAGGAGGGAAGTGGAGAGGGGAAGGGAGAATGGGGGTGGTTGGAAAGGATCGTAATGTTGTCCCCATGTTTCAAATTCTTCAGTCCCTCTTGCAGTGTATGCAAAGATTTCCTTCATTCAGCCGCGTGGGCCATGCAACTCATCTAAAAAACAATGAGGAAAGAAAGAACACACACACACACACACACCTCACTCGGTAATGATTCAACTTACTGGGATATAAGATACAATAATAATAATAATAATAATAATAATAATAATAATAATAATAATAATAATAATAATAATAATAATAATAATAATAATAATAATAATAATAATAATAAAACAATTCCGGTATTTCAGAGACAGACAGAAAGAGGGGAATAAGATATTATCACCGATCATCTTCATTATAAAAAGGCAAAATTTTAATGGTGTCAATCCATTTTCTGCCTTCTACCGCTTAAGCCGCGGTCACACTGGCCAAAAAATGCTTGGATCCCACTGTAGAGGTGGATTTTCGTCCAACCTTGGAGAGTTTTGCTTGGAGATTTCCAAGGTATCCCCACACGAGTAGAATCGTTTGCCTCCAAGCCCAAGGTTGGAATGAAGGAACTTAAAAATTATTGTTAGTGAAAATAATTTATTGTACTGTACTTATTTCGAAAAATAATGACAAATAGTAAATAAATCAATCAAATTAGCGTAATGAATACATAAATACCTTTTTTATTGATAACAAAATTATCCTATAAACTTTGATTTGAGAACACTCCTGCTACCAAAACAATGATACCAAGTTCAGAAGCTCTTGAAAATTCTCTCTTGACATTCCGTGATAGTCACAAAAACCACGTCCATCTTCTAGGCGCATCTCCTGAATTAGGTTGTTATACACACTTTTCCTTTTTCTTGCCATCCACGGTTTGACCCACAGTCTCTTCACTTTATTTCTTTTCCGTTTTATGTGAGCGTAGGCTGCTGCAAATGTAAAAATAGTCATAGATGCCAGCATGTATTCCTCGTCTTCCATTGTGCACTGCTCTTTGTTGCTTGATATCCTTGGACTGGGCTGATGGTTCTACTTTCTGTAGTGTGACCAAAAACTTCCAAGGGACAGCATCCAATCCTACTCTACGCTTGGGTCTCCCAGGGTACAAATGGCCAGTGTGACCGTAGCTTTAGCTCGCGTCGTGAAAGTTGGATGCTAACAAGAGAATAATAATGATAGTATTATGTATTTTTATTAACAACACAATAACAAGGATAGTATTATGTATTTTTAATAACAATACAATAATAACGATAGTGCTATGTATCTTTTATTAATAACAACACAATTATAAGGATAGTGTTAGGTATTTTTAATAACAATACAATAATAACGATAGTGCTATGTATCTTTTATTAATAACAACACAATTATAATGATAGTGTTATGTATCTTTAATGGTTTGACTTGTGGTTGAATATATGTAAACTGTTGTGTGGTTCATCATCAAGTGTGTGATAAAAAAAAAAACTAAAAAGATATTAGACCAGAAGCCAAAGAATCACGCAGGTACCAGACAACGAGACTTTTTTTTATAACAGACCTACAACTCATGATACTGAAGGTCCGTCCCAATTTTATACCTATATGAATAAGTACTAAGTAGACATTTTATAGTTTAGCTAGCAACTTTATTAAATTATTATCTTAGTGAGAGGTGTTTTCATTGATATAGAGTCAGGACCATTATAACAGTTAGACGTTTGCTTATATTAAAACTTTTTACTAAGACATGTCATGACCATGTCATGGTGTCATGCATATGGGTGTCATGTCAACTCTAACCGGCGCTTGCTTTGCAGCGCGAAACGTTGGCCAGTGGGTATGTGCGCGAAAATGTGGGCTGTAGTTTTAAGCTCTCTGCACTAAAATGATCGCCTCACTCTGAAGATTAGAGATAGTCAATATTAGGCTAACTTTATAATATGTAAAAGCATTTCAGTCTTGTTGTGTTAGTTAAAAATATTCTGCGACCTCAGGCCGCTTCCCAGATGCCATACGAACATAAAGACGATATAGTACAAACGTCTTTTCAGCTTGAAGGCCCGAGACTAACTGAATTTCCAAATAGCCTTTTTGTTTTCTTCAGATCGAACGGAAAATTTCCATTCGAGCGGTACACATTTGACGAGTGTTTTTAGCAACTCAAACAGAAAAAATCCCTTCCCATTTTCACCCTAGCCTAAACTAGCATCATATCATTAAACCTCTTCTAACATTTTCACCCTAACCTAACCTAACATTATTAAACCTCTTCTGACCAACCCCTCTTAAACATCCACTACATAACTTACTTCCTTTGAATTAGTCGCTCTTAACTACATCTTCTCAAGCCATTCTTTTCCATCCCTACCCATTTTCAACCTAACCTAACCTAACATTACTAAACCTCTTCTGACCAACCCCGCTTATACTTCCACTACAAAACTTAGTCCATTTGAATAAGTCACTCTTCCCTACATCTTCTCATGCCATTTTTTTCCATTTCTACCCATTTTCAACCTAACCAAGCCGAACATTGTTAAACCTCGTTTGACCAACCCCTTTCATACTTCCACTAAAAGCTTTATCCGTTTGAATTAGTCACTCTTCCCTACATCTTCTAATATCATTGTTTTCCATCCCTACCCATTTTCAACCTAACCTAACCTAACATTATTAAACCTCTTCTATCAAACCCCTCTTATACTTCAACAAAAAACCTTAGTGCCTTTGAATTAGTAATTCCTCAATACATCTTCTCATGCCATTCTTTTCCATCCCTTCCCATTTTCACCCTAACCTAACCTAATCTAACACTATTTTATTAAACCTCTTCTAACCAACCCCTTTTATGCTACAACAAATAAAATGCACCAATTTTTTTAAGCCATACTACAGCTACCCCCAGGCCTGGTCCTGGCCCATGACTGATGTCATGGTTGAATAGCCAGGACATGACACCCATATGCATGACACCATGACATGGTCATGACAGGTCTCAGTAAAAAGTTTTATTAAAAGCAAACGTCAAACTGTTATAATGGCCCCTAGTTGCCATACGTACATAAAGACGATAATATAGTACGTACGTCTTTTTAGTTTGAAGGCCTCAGACTGACTGAATTTCCAAACATTCTTTTTGCCTTCTTCAGCTCAAACGGAAAATTTCCGCTCGAGCGGTACATTTGGCTCGCGTTTTTAGCGGCTCGAACGGAAAAAATCCATTTGAACTTCTGTTCTAGCTGTACATTTGGCGTGCGATTTTATCAGCCGGAATGGAAAATATCCGTTCGAGCTCTTCTTTATAGTTTTAACCGAAAAATAGTATATTTGACATTTTAACGTAATTTTTTTGTCAAGTTACGTCATGTTACATCATAGAAACATTTGCCAATGGAGCTGATTAAGAATATATAGTTTTGGCAGTGTAACAAGAGGTTTTTTTAGCGGATTTATAGTAGATGACGTAATTTTTACGTCAAGTTACGTCATGTTACGTCATACCAAAACCTTTGCCTGGTGATGTTGATTCAGAATATATATGGGTTTTGGATGTATGTGTAACCGTTTTCGAGTTATAAGCGGACAAACAGAGACGGTTTGCCATTTATAGTATAGATCACATTAGAGAATTTATGCGTTCATATTGTGTTTGTGCATATTCACCTTTCTCACCATATTCACCTTTACTCTGAGATAGAATGAGGCAATTAATACTTGAATGTTCATAATGACGAGTATATAACTGCGTGTTGGAAATAGCAGGCAGGTACGTGTACATATTATATACATAATTATACATTGATGCTTGTACACTATTGAATTATTGCATGTTCCTGAGAATCTGTGTTGTATATGAGCATGTGTGTGTGTGTGTGTGTGTGTGTGTGTGTGTGTATGTGTGTGTGTGTGTGTGTGTGTGTGTGTGTGTGTATGTATGTATGTGTGTGTGTGTGTGTGTGTGTGTATGTGTGTGTGTGTGTGTGTGTGTGTGTGTGTGTATGTGTGTGTGTGTGTGTGTGCCAGTATGTGGGAATATATGTTCTTTATGAATGTATGTATGTGTGCACGTCCATTTAGTCTTATATATATGCATATGTATGCTCATCTGGATGGATGTTCATTTGTATGCATTTATGTATGTATATATGAACATACCCACACATGTCCAGCTGTCCATTTATGCTTGAAGAAGACGGCCCAAGCATCTCTTAAAATACGAACCTCAGGAGTAGGTAATTGTGATGGATTACTCTCCCTCCCCCTGCGTCGGTTCCCCTCTCCCTTCTCCTTCCATTCTCCCCTCTCACCTACGCCCCCACTTTTCAATCCGTTCTTTTCCACAATCCTTTCCTCCCTTCTTTTCCCTAGGAGGCGTAATATTTCAGCCTGATTATTCTATGACTGACAGTAAATATCCACAGTCGACATCACCGGATCCTTCCTCTAACATTTGCTTGGCTGCCACGTAACTTCTAAAGCTTTGACCATCCACTGCCAGCTTTTGAGACATCAGCTGTGGACATTATCCCTCAGTCAGATAAACAGACTACAATGAGAAGGAAAGGGTGCTATAGAATAACAGAAACCCTCTATAAAAAATGCATATTATAGCCCCATTGTTCCAGCATACACTAATTTGCATTATTACCACCAAGAAATTTAGTATCCATAGTCACCAAACCCTACAGTCACTAAAGTCACATAAAATCGCAAAAAGTCACTAAAAGACCAACAGCAAAGAGTGGCCAGCAAATGCATTATATAATTCATACTCAGATTACTTACACTGTCTAGTTTCTTTTGTTTGAGTAGTTACAAATCTACTACAAACGACTGTCATATCGACCCACTGTACAGGGAGTCCCAATGAGAGTCTAAAACATATGGAAGTGAATCTAAAGGATATTTTTGTAACAAATAATGATACTATGAATACTTTTATGGTTGTTCACTTATGGCACACTGCACAGTAATGCCAAATGTGAATAGTTAATAAAAAATATGACAACAATAAAATTAAGAAAAACAGAAGCAATAGGCAAAAGAATATTGGAATATTGACTTACAACATACACCAGGCCATCTCTGAATTCTGAAACATACTACAACAAAAATAGATGATGATGATAAATGGAGAGAAGTTACTTACGAGTACAGTATTTCAGTTTATATATAGGTATGCACTTATGACCATGCACTTATGACCATGCACCTCTGCACTGTAGCATGGTAATGGAACTGATGATAACCATAACATTAAGGAGAAAAATAATAAGAGCCAAAAGAGGAGACACAGAGAATCCTACAGCTGGTGATCACATTGCAGCTGTCCTCAATCCTTCTCTTCATCCTTCTCCTCCTCCTCCTCCTCCTCTTACTCTATCTCTTTATTTCTCATGCATTTAGTCTCCCTCCTTCTTCTCCTTCCTGCTAATCTCTTTCCTCCTTTTCTTTCTGCTAATCTCTCTGACTCCTTTCTTCCTTCTAATATCTCTGCTCTTCATCCTTTACTTCCATCTAATTTCTCTCCTTATTCTCACACTCTCCTCCTCCTCCTCCTAATATTCCCCATACTTTTCTTCCTCCTCCTCTTCCATCTAATCTCTCTCATACTTCTCTTCCTCCCCCTCCTACTCTCTCTCTCTCTCTCTCTCTCTCTCTCTCTCTCTCTCACGATTATCCTCTTCTTCTTACTCCTACTCCTCCTCCTCCTCCTCCTCCTCATTCCTCAACTACTCCTCCTCCTACTCTCCCTCATGGTTTCCCTCTTCTTCCTCCTCCCCCTCCTGCTCTCCCTCAAGATTTTCCTTTTCTTCCTCCTCCTCCTGTCATTAATTCGTCAATCCGTGGGGGAATTTACCGAGACTACAACATGCATATCAACACACCTTAGGAATCCACGCGGTGATCAGCCCTATCTGCCGAGTGATGAGGTGGATAGTGGTGATGTTGTTTGTGGTGATGAGGTGGATGGTGATGTAATGGTGGGTGAGTATATATAGTGGCGATAGGGTGGTGGATGAATTGTGGTGGTGAGGTGGTGATATAGTGGGTGGATGGTGAGGTGATGAGCTTGTTGGTGGTGATGTTGTGGGTGGTGGTGAGATGTGGTAATGATGTGGCGGGTGACAAAATGTGTAAGTGATTAAGCAGGCAAGTGGGTGATGAGATCAGATGAATGGTATTGAAATGAGTGATGAACCTGAAGCATAAAGCTGACGAGATGGTTGAAGAGTGATGAAATACTTGGTGGGTGATGAAGTGAGAGAATGATGGTGCCTGGATGATGAGGAGAGGGGTTAAGGACTTACTGAGGGCGGTGGGGGAGTGGATGAAAGTGAGGGAGAGTGATTGATATTGAGAATGGGTGAGGGTGAATGGTTGAGGGTGAGGGTGAATGGTTGAGGGTGAGGGTGAGTGACAGTATTTGAGGGTGAAGGAGAGTATTTGAGGGTGAAGGAGAGTATTTGAGGGTGAAGGAGAGTATTTGAGGGTGAAGGAGAGTATTTGAGGGTGAAGGAGAGTATTTGAGGGTGAAGGAGAGTAGTTGTGGGTGAAGGAGAGTGGTTAAGGATAAGGGAAAGTGGTTGGGGTAAGAAAGGGCTATTGCTGAAGATAGAGATAGACTACAGCCTATATGGGTTTCCCTGTGACACTTCAACTTGTTTTGCGTGCGACCAACAATAATATCTTCGACGTATATGCTGTTGTTTATGGATCAGTAATAAAGAAGGAGTAGCGAAGTCTTGTCAGTAGCAACGGTTACTGATCAAATGATGCCTTATCAACATTTATTTCTTACTTATTCCTGCTGACACTAAGACTCCACAGCCCATGCATCCATCTGTCAGTCTATCCATCCATTCATCCATTCATTCATCCATCCATCCATCCATCCATCAATATCCAGACGTCCTCACCAGCAAACAGTCTACCCAAACACCTAGCCCTCCCCTTGCCAAAATTGACATCATCTGTGCTTTTGGTGGCTGTCAGGGTCGGCGTTCCTCCAGCTGATCATTATATCTTTATTACCATCGATATTTGTAGCAAGGACTCCCATCTGGCCGGTCAGTTGTTCCAGAATGAGGCATTGTCTCGGGTGGACCAAGTTACTATCCCGTTACCCTTCATTGCCAACTCTATACTCTCACAGTTATGTTTTCGTCCTTCCTTCTTTCCTCTCTTATTTGTTTTGTGTTTTCTATTTCTACTGTGTAGTTTTAGTTCCATTTCTTCTTTACTCTCTTTACACATAATATTCTTCTTCATAAAACCTTCTCTGCTTATAAATCTCGCTATAGAAAGGTATACTTTAACTTGAAAGGCCCTTGATGGAATACATGCCATCACCAACGCCAAATATAATATACATCAGAGCCTAACCTGTGATCACCTTCGTTCTTATCTACAAAAATTATAATACAGCCAATCATGACCTTTATCTTTGACTTGCATCCACCAAAATTGAATTTTGTGTTTTTCTCGTAAATCCCAATCATCCTGTGTCGCTTAATTAATTAAAAATTGTCCGTGAGTTTTTAAATTCGTTGGTAACCAAGTATCACACAAACAAACAGAGTCGAATGCAATAACTTTGTCTCTGCACAATAATTTCTAGTGTAAAACGTTTTTCGCCAACTTAACTTTAAATAGATAATATCGTATAAATGTATCTTCCATATAATTCTCAACGAAGGGATACACCCACAACAATATCATAGTATATCAGAATTCATTGCACAGCTTGATAAATAAGTAAAATAGAAGGAATTTTCCGAATGAGAGAATCATGACAACATCACAAAATTTCCAAGAAAGTAATCAAAAGAATAACGTAATTAATAATTATTTGACATATGTATAAACCAGAGAACTAAAGAATAGCTATAAACTAAATGCCACGCCACACAGGAAGAGGACTAATGAGCGAAAGGGTTACAGATAAGAAAACAATGTACAATAGAACAGGCCATTATATGGTACTCACCAAGCCACTTCATTAAACTTGACCTCATTCTAGCCCACACAATAAGGTCCACATCCTGCCATAAATGGAGATAAGGTCTTCAGTAGTTACAAAAACGGGAATTTAGTGAGCGTCAATAATAGTGTCGTGTAACATGTTGAAAAGATAAACCAACGAGCTAAATGTCTGGTATACCTCGCCTTGTATCATTGGGTTTTCATAATGTTTCACGAGTTACATTTCATATTCGATCAAGACCGCGACACGACTATTGGCGCTCACTGTACCTCAAATAGATCTACTAAAAATGTCAACGTCGATGATAACCTACTTCCTGGGTTTCTACAGGAATGTTATTATCAATTAGTGTAGTAGTAACAACTGTCATAGTGGGAGGTATTTAACGTGACAGCCATATAGAAAAGAAATGTGATATCAAACACGCCGCCATCTTCACCCCAATTAAGATGACAGCTGTAGTGAGAAAAATCCTTGACATATTGTGAAATAATAATAAAATCATTTTGTTCTGAAACGGATCTCACAGTTAACATTCAAATAGCATTTAAGCTGAATGTAGCATGAATCTCTCACTGATACACATAAATATCAAACAATATTCTTAAAATTTCATATATCATTTCTCTGCTTAACATGATAATTAAGTTTATCTCTATTTATTTACATATGTTTCAACTTGAGATAAATCATCCTAGTGCCAGAGAGAGAGAGAGAGAGAGAGAGAGAGAGAGAGAGAGAGAGAGAGAGATAAAAGGGAGGTGAGAGAGAGAGAGATAAAAGGGAGGTGAGAGAGAGAGAGATAAAAGGGAGGTGAGAGAGAGAGAGAGAGAGAGAGAGAGAGAGAGAGAGAGAGAGAGAGAGAGAGAAAAGCGAGATGAGAGAGACAGGTGGAGCATCAACGTGGCTGAAGCGTTGACAAAGTGACTGGCTACCCGTGTGACTGGTTGACTGGTTAGCTTGTTAAGTGACTGTCAGACTGGTTACTCACTTAAATGGCTGACTGACTCCCTACATGACTTACAACCCGAGGGCCTGTCTAAGCTAATTAACTGATGGACAGTCTGACAAATTGGCCGTATAACTGATATACAATGTGACTGATTATCTGACTGTGTTCTGACTGACTGACTGACTCACTAAGTAGGAGAGTTATCTGAGTGGCTGATGGGATAGTTATGAGAGTGAGGGACTGTTGCGATAGTGAACTCACCTTTTTAATTAATCTTACTCACCCACCACCACACTAAGCTCACTATCCACACCCACCTCACCCACTACTCTCACACTAAGCTCACTATCCACAACCACCTCACCCACTACTCTCACACTAAGCTCACTATCCACAACCACCTCACCCACTACTCTCACACTAAGCTCACTATCCACACCCACCTCACCCACTACTCTCACACTAAGCTCACTATCCACAACCACCTCACCCACTACTCTCACACTAAGCTCACTATCCACAACCACCTCACCCACTACTCTCACACTAAGCTCACTATCCATACCCACCTCACCCACTACTCTCACTAAAGCTCATACCATCACACCCACCTCACCCACTACTCTCACACTAAGCTCACTATCCACAACCACCTCACCCACTACTCTCACACTAAGCTCACTATCAACACCCACCTCTCCCACTACTCTCACACTAAGCTCACTATCCATACCCACCTCACCCACTACTCTCACACTAAGCTCACTATCCACACCCACTTCTCCCACTACCCTCACCCACCACCACACCAAGCTCATAATATCACACCCACCTCACCCACTACTCTCACACTAAGCTCACTATCCACACCCACCTCTCCCACTACTCTCACACTAAACTCACCATTCACACCCATTTCATCATTCACACTCACCTCATTCACACACTTCACCATCCAAACTCATCCACTTCCACTTCACCCACTCACCCCACCCACGCCACTCCTTACACACTCCTAACCCACTCACCATCCAGCCTTCCTCCAGTGAGCCCCGTTATCCAGCCACTCAGTCACCCAGACGATTTAATACAACAAACAAACTCAGCCAACCTTAATGTTGATTTAGCCAGCCAGCCAGCTCAGCCAACCTTACTATTTAGTCAACCATCACAGCCAACTCCTCAGCCAGTTATCTGTCCAATATGTCAGAGTAATTCGATATTATTCATTTATCCATCCTTCTTGCAAGTCAGTCAGTCAGTCAGTCAGTCAGTCAGCCAGCACACCAGTCATTTAGCCATCCAACCAATCAGTCAGTCAATCAATCAGTCAGCCAGCCAGCACACTAGCCATATAGCCATCCAACCAATCAGTCAGTCAATCAATCAGTCAGCCAGCCAGCACACCAGCCATCTAGCCATCCAACCAATCAATCAGTCAGTGAGTCAGTGAGTGAGTCTGGCAGCGTCTTCATCAGGCCTCGGGAGCCACTATGTACATTAGGATGATACAGTGAACGCTCGCCAATCGTCCCTGTAGTACGCTGATCCCAGTTTATGACAAAGCAAACCGGTTGGCAGGTAACATTACGACGATTTGCCCGACACAAACGACCGGCGATGAATTTCACTGATCGGATAATCCCCCGTGCGATCTCGTCGGTGTATATTACAAAGTGCATCGCGAAATTCCGTGTTAGACGCGGCTAAACCTTCCCTCAGTCCTCCTCCACCCCCTTCCCCCCACCTGTCCCTTCATCTCTCTTCTCATCTCTGTTTCTATAATCTTATGCCTTACTTTTCCTTATATAATCCCCTTTATATCTTTTTTTTATTTGCATTATTTTTCCTTCTTAACATCCCTCGGGTCTTTTTTTTTTTAATCGTTCATTTCACTTCTACATTTTTCTTTCTCTGACCACAAATGAAAACAAGAGGTATTTAATTGCATAAATTAACTATACTGGGTCAACAAGCTCAGGTCAATAGGATGGTCGTAACGAAGTGCGTGCGTGAGTGCGTGCGTTAGTACATAATTATTGACTTATTTATTTTAATTAATATATATCTTATGAGATATTCATTAAGAAAAAAAAATAATAATTGGCGGGTCAGCAAGATATGAACAGAGCCTCCACCATTAACTGGTCAACACAGGACAAGGTGAGGTGAGGTCATATAATAATTAATAAAGGCCGGGCAAGGTGACCCAGGGCAAACAGGGAGGAAACACACCCCAAACAAACAGTCAATCAGTCACGCACACGTCACGTATGTATAGTTGAGGTCACATGAAACAGACACAACACTAGAACCGGGGCCCCTCATTGAGCTACATATTGGGTATAAGGATGAGACGTTGTTGTGTAGATGCGACGGTTCCTAATCTATGCTCCGTGTGTCTGTTTCATGTGATTGATTGATTGATTGATTGATTGATATTAGGCGCCGCAACAGCGAGGTCATATAGCCCCAGAAAAAGGTGATAGAGAGGTGAGACAGCAAGCAGGAAGGAAATTCTGTTTCATGTGTCCGCAACTGTACACGAGAAGCTCACAAACGGAGGATCGATGGACACGGATGATGGTATTGGTGTTATTTATGTTATTACCGCTGATATGATTGTTGTCGTTGGTGGTAT
>JAWQEG010000576.1:75000-77500 GCA_033782935.1 Petrolisthes cinctipes
ATGCTTATTGAAGTCCCATTTCGCAGTTTTCTTGTTTCTTTGGATATTCCTTGTGTGTGTGTGTGTGTGTGTGTGTGTGTGTGTGTGTGTGTGTGTGTGTGTGTGTGTGTGTGTGTGTGTGTGTGTGTGTGTTTTTTTTTTTTTTTTTTTTTTTTTTTTTTACAAACTCAAATATCTTATCTCGTCACCATTCCTTCCCTTCCCAGTTCTTTAAATCAGAATTTGCTGCTATACCTCCTCTCTGTATTCATCTCTGGGTTATATGAGTCTTGTTCTTGTATACCACATATTATATTATTTCTCCTCCAATCACTACGTATACCTCCAGTAATTCCACGCTACGTCATCTAAATAGCTTTCTTCACATCAGGTTATATTTTTATCCAGGAAATAAAATATGTATGCTGTCTTCAAATACTGCAGTAGGTTTATTATGTACACGTTTCTTATATACAGCTGAGGACACATGAAACACACTTTAAACGGGCCCCTTATCAAGCATAGAATAGGACGCACCTCTACACACAACGTCTTATCCTACCCCTATATGCTCAATGAGGGGCCCCGTTTCAAGTGTATCTGTTTCGTATGTTCGCATCTATACTTACTATTGGCCACAAGAATTCGGACACACGTTGTTGTTGTTTTCGAGGGTTGACAACAACATATAGAAAGTGTAAGACTACGTAATTGAAATACAGCATTGTAATTAGGTTTGTTGTTATGCTAATCACAGAGTCACTTACTTGGTAGACCATTCACTGCAGTATTTTCTCAATAATGATTACCTCTCTATCCATATAGGCTGTGTAAGAATTCCTATGGCCAACCGTACATAATTTATAACTCCCAGCACATCAGGTTTACAGTCTCTCTGAAATAATGCTTTCAATGTTGGTAATAGAACCTGAAATAGTTTGGAGTAAACATGACACAGAATAAAAATAACAGTGACTTGAGAAAACCTCCACGCCTCAGTGAAACTTACGAGACACTGTCATTAGTGACCTCTGACCTCGTCCCTATACCACCCCCTTGACTTCTTGGGTCAGGGCGTCGGGGGCAAGGGAGGGAAGAAAGAGAGGTGGTGGGTTGTGGGGGTAGGCTGACTGAAAGGTGTTAAGGAGAGAGGAACAGAAGAGAAGGAAGGGTTGGAGAGAGACCAGCAGAGGAGAGAGAGATGGCAAACGAAAAGAAAGTCAAGAATGGAGGAAAAACAGGGTGAAAGGAGTCAAAATGTATCTCTCACTCACACACACTCACACACACACACACACACACACACACACACACACACACACACACACACACACACACACACACACACACACACACACACACAAAATTGCACATCCACACGCAAACACACACACACATACATGCCCACACGTAAGATTTTTACCCAATTGGAACTGGTGGCTTATATACCCACGTGAGGCTCAACTTTATATTCTATCTTATATATCATTATATCCACGAGAGAGAGAATTTATATCGAAGAATGATGGGGTCATATGATGGTTTTGAGGGTTATGGAATAAATTAAAAGGGGGACTGAACTTTCTCTCCAAATAATCTTCCGCATGTCTCATCAAAACAGGAGAATGATATTGCACCAATCTCACTCTTCGATACAGCTGTGTCATTCGTGATGAAATAGTAAATCCGCTTTCCTCAGGTGAAGTGAGTTGTTTATACTTTAGCCAATAACGATACTTACTACTAATGGAAGTTGTAGTGTTCCTTTGTGTCTCAATATTTTATCAAAACTTAAGAAAAGTGTAGATATAATCAATGTTAATTAGGCATCCTCCACACACGACATGTTTGTAAAAATTGAAATTAAATTGTTGACGACTGAAAATAACGAAACGTGTCTCTGAGGTGGTTGTGGTATTAAGGAGGCGATACACTTTTGGTACATTAGAGCATCTTGATTCTTCCTAAATATGACAGGAATCTGGACCAAATTGAAAACAAAATAATGTTGGCTGGTTGCTCAGAATGGTTTGGAGGAATCAGTTGCTCCAGATTTACCAACACTGTACTACCTCCTTAAAGAGTTGTGAAGAGCTTTAGTTTCATCAGTGCCAGACCATCAACATCTTTACCAACACCAATACGGCAATAAAATCTAACCTTCATAATCTAACACGACCTATGTATGACCTGGGTAAGGACACCTTGAATCAGTACCGTAGTCTGTGTTTCTTATCAGCAGACTATAAATATATTAAAAAAAAAAAAAAATAATAATGTTCTTAGCCCATATCGTAAAAATCAGACTAACCGTGACTGGTTGAAGCGTGCCACATACTGTATAGCGAATCAGATATAACGAATAAGATTATAGCGAATCAGATATAGCTGACTGATAACGGCAGTGAACAATTACCGTCAACTCGAGATAAAGATGTGTTTGGAAATGCCTTATTCATCCTGCAGTCAACTAACAATGGCAGCTGTTGCTGATGCTAATGATGAAGGACAAGTACAGGCT
>JAWQEG010000576.1:82500-128536 GCA_033782935.1 Petrolisthes cinctipes
AATATTCTGTCATCCTCTCACACTTTACCACAAATTTCCACACCACTCCACCCACCACCTCCCCATCGCTCATCAATATCCTCATAATTATCTCCACCCCTGTGTGTTTGTGTGTGTGTGTGTGTGTGTGTGTGTGAGTGACTGACTGTGTGTATGTGTATATATGTGTGTGTGTGTGACTGTGTGTGTGTGTGTGTGTGTGTGTGTGTGTGTGACAGGGGAGTGAGGTATCGGTGACAAAGCCAGCGTGGGGTCGGGCAGGGGTGAGAAGATCGACACACCAACAGCGGGGAGCCACCAGTCCACAGAGACATCATACTCTCACTCACACACACACACACACACACACTCACACACACACACACACACACACACACACACACACACACACACACAGAGACGACACAATCACTCATTCACACACACACACAGACGTCACACTCTCTCATTCACACACACTCACACATGTCACACTCTCTCATTCACACCACACACACAGACACACAGACGTCACGCTCTCTCATTCACATACACATACACACACACACACACACACACACACACAGATATCACACTCACTCATTCACACACATATACACATTCACTCACCTCATACTCACACACACATACATTCACACACGTCACACACACACACACACAGACGACACACTCTCACTCATTCACACACACACACACACAGACGGTCACACTCTCATTCATTCATTCACATACATACATACAAACAATTCACATTCACTCATTCACACACACTCTCACACAGACGTCACACTCTCACTCATTCACACACACACACACACACACACACACACACACACACAAACCCGAGCTCCTTCCATCACCATTCTAAGACCAATAATATACTTTTCTATTGATATTACGAACTTCTGAAAGAATGGAATAAATTATATAATGTGACTGCTTGAATCACAAACTAACCCAATGCGATTAAAAAAAAAAAATACTAACTCATAAACACCGGATATTTACACAATCGTCGGCGAAAGAATAAGGAAATCTGAACTGGCAACTTTCCCCTTCCCACACTGCCAGTCAGACCACAGCAGTACAATACGTCAACCTCAACCAGAAGCATCATATTCGAGCTCTTCGTCACGACCCTCACAGTGCCACCGACCCTGACCCTCCACTACCTGACTTTAGAAGCCTCCACGCCTGACATCATCCTCATTCTCAGATCATCTCTTATTTTTCAGTTATATATATTACAGATGAACCAGAATTAAATATAGCATCCTTTACTTCAGGTGATGTTGGTAGCAGAGAGTTTGACCAAATTTAATGTGCGTCGTTTAAATGTCCTAAACTCAATCATATGTTCTTCATTAGTATACAGCGACAATTCGATAAGTTGTCATTATTATTCAAATTAATGATATTTCGTTCCGGAAACCCCACCAACACAATAACGACAACTATATGCAGCCCCAACGGTGCCCATCAATCATCTACTTAAACCCTCTGTCTCCTTCCTCCTCCCCACTCCACACACACACTCACTCACTCACTTACTCACTCAAACCTGCCCATCCACCTGGAAATTTGTCAGCGGTGTCATTCCTGGGTTACAGGCCATTAGCTTCCTTCCCACGAGAGGGTGACCTCTGACATGACCTGGTGCCGAGTCAGGTCATCGTAGGTGTTTTCTTAGGCAACGACCTGGGCCAAGGGTGCCAAGGCTTGCGGGCATTACCACGACCTCTCTCCCACCAAATGGTTCAGTGGGTGTATGATAATAGACACTTCCCAAGACACACCTGGTCTCGTATCCTGTAACACAAGTCAATAACATATAGTACAGCCACCATCCAAACTATATATATCCTGCCCGAACCCTTTAACACATTAATTAATAAGTAACGTGAGTTCCAACGAATAGCTAATATGGCAGGGATGATATTTGTAAATTAATTCAGTATTGTGTCATTATGATGTGAATTTAACAACCCACCTTCCATGAATTTTGTATTATGTTGGGCTGGAACGACTTTATAACATCAAGACCCTCGTGGTGACCAGGACTCGACCCCGCACACCCCTGGTCCATGACTCAGAATATCGAAGCTACTACTGAAGTACGAAAGTTGATGCAGTCACCAGCAAACTTTAGCCGACAATCCATTCTTATAATATCAGTCAACACTGATTTAAAAATACGAAGACAGAATCACATCCATTGACATATATCAGGAAAACAGCGGAGATCACTAACTTTTTTCCATTTTACACTATTCTCTCAAATTTTCTTTCCATCTTCCTTCTTTCTCTTGCTGAAAATATAATACACTGGCCGCTATTTTGCCAGTGTGAGGCGGTAAACAGAATCAAGAGGAAGAGAGATGCAGCATCCATCCGATAAGATTTACTGTCCTTTATTTACCTCCTCATCTCCTCTGCCACATGAAGGGTAAAGGAGGCGTGAAGGAGGTTGGTCCGCTTCCTTGTTTATGCGGCCACATCTCAGTCTCTATGGGTGATCGATAAGAATAATAAGATAAGGGGCAAGGTAAACACGCCTCTCATACCCTTGCTAAGTTGATGCTCACCTCGAGGACTTGGTTATTATCTTTCTGGGATGCAACGAGTAAAAAACCTCTGCAAAAACTACGAAAGAGAAGGGTATATGAAAACTCTCCTAGGGAAGGGCTACGTAGTCCACCTGAACGGCCATATAAGGTGTGTACGGTTTAAGCAGCTGCTCCCTCCGCCACCTCAGCCTCCGCCACTAAACGCTTTATCCTTGAAACGGAACAGGTCCATCAAGGTTTTTTCTTTTTTCTTCAGTAAAAGGTGTTCATATCACCCACGTTTCTGCTCATTACTCAAGAGTATGCAATAAACACTACAACATTTTCATTCACTGAAATGACACCATTGGTATTTACAATTTTAGAGTGATGGAAAAACAGATTCATAACACCACGAAACAGAGACAGACCATTTGACATTTTAACCTCTGCAGGAAAATGACATTAAGCCCCGTCCTTGGGTTTAATCAATCACCCATGCACCGACCTCTCCCAATCTCTCACTTCATCTCCTGCAACACCCATATCGTCCACGTTAATCACTTCTCCCTTTCACTTTAATTCCCTCAACCACATCATAACACTGCATCTTCCTCCCCATTATATTTCCTCCCCATATACCCTCGAACTTTCTTTCACCCTACCACCTTGCCCTCCGTCTCTCTCTCCATTTCATCTAATCAATCTCTTTACCCTCGTCCTTAAACCCACATCTTCACCCTTCACTACTTTGATAACATTTCCCTCACTCCTCCTCCACCTTGATTCTCTTTCCCACTTATTTCTTAATCGACGAGAGTACAGAGCATAAGAACGATAGTCAATTGGGAAGGTATAACGTGGAATAGAAGATATAACTCTAGGACTTAAAGGTGTATATGGTGTATCATACTGTCCCATTCTCCTCCTGTCGACCCCATCCCTATCTCCATCCGCATTCACTACCACTACCGTACCTTCCTTCCTCCTTCTCTGCCATGATTCCCTTACGTTTCTATACACCTTCCTCTCTTTTTTCTCCACTCACACCCACCCTACACCCGATCTCGTCTCTTCCCTTTCCTTCTCTCTTCCTCAACTTCTCTCCACACATACACAAACACCACTCTTCACACACGCCCTTTCTCGTCCTCTTTGTTTTGTATCTCGAGTTTAGGGAGAAAGACAGAAGGGTTCGTAAGAAATATATAGCTCTCCCCTTCTTAGCCTTCCTTTCTTCTCCACCAACACCCTCTCTCTCCCTCCCTCCCTCCTTCACTCTCAACTTTCCTCCCTCCCTCCCTCCCTCCCTCTTTGCCTGCTCCGACGTCGTGGTCCCTCTCAAGTGTGATTTGACCCTACTCACTTGACCTGGGCGGGACCACACAATGTAAACAAGCAGGGGTCATAATGATAAGGAGAGCCAGCTGAGTGGTGGGCCACACTCACGGGCGGCCAGGCAGGCAGGCAGGTAAGTGTGTGTGTGTGTGTGTGTGTGTGCAGGTAGGGAAATGTGTGTCTGTGTTTGTGTGGTGCGTGCGTGTGCGTGTGCAGGCAAATAAGTGTGTGTGTGTGTGTGTGTGTGTGTGTGTGTGTGCCACTGTATCATCGAGCACTTATTATTGTGTAGGTGTGTGCACGAGCATGTGTATAACGTAATCTGTAAAAATGGTTGGTTAAGAATGAGGCAAACTGCACACCCACCGTGGAGCACATGATTATCACCAACACAATTGAAATACAATGGAAAGTAATTCAGAGATGTATTGGATGATTCGAGACTTCAATAAGATCTGCAGAAAAATTATGGTTCACGAATGTTTGCTGATGAGTGGTACAATACAGTCACGGTCAAAAGTCCTGCATCGGGTGAAGAAAAGTGAGCCATGGGAGTGAATCTTATGAAACAATATTACAGAGACAAATAGTGATAATTTTACATCATTCTTCGAGGCCGTTTCATTCGAAGGTGTTGCAGGACTATTGACCGTGACTGTACAAAATTGAGGTATCTCTAAAACAACTTTTTGAACGACGTATTGTTAAAATGTAAGAGACACACTCAATGACCAGTACAATCAACAAGACGAATGATTATTTTTTTATACCTGTTAATCAGGAAGCTTTTATTTTTATTTTTTTCTATAAGGAGCCATCTACAATAGCAGTTATCATTATTGTTTTGAGAGTGAGAACGCAACAGTTATTTTTCCCATAATAATATAAACAGCTGATACTGTACTTCAACTTTTACCCATTTAATAATAATAATAATTGAGGTATCGGGAAAGCCTCAATGAATATTAACTAAGATCTAATTAGTTTTTATACACAGAGACGTATACGACCTGAGATGAGACATAAACATTGGGTGAGGTGAAAAAAAAATAGTCAGATTAATATTCATAACACAGGTACTAATTATCTGTTACGTTGAAAACAAATTGTCCATTATTCTTCTTCCATGACCATTTCTTAATTAAGGACTCTGTGATTGTGTATGAACATTGGAGGCTTGTGAATCCTCCTGACCATACCACGAAACAAGCTCCTTCCATATATTTAATGTTTCGTGGTATGATTTAAAGGACTCATTTATCTCCAATTTTCTGACTACATCACAGGGTCCCTTAATTAAACATGAGACCAACCATCCTGTACAACACATATAGGCCGTATTTGCGAGTTGAATATCAAAGAGCTGTGTGTGAAAGGTTATGAAACACCACCAGAGTTTGGGTGAGGAATTTAAACGAAAAGAAAAAAATAAATAAATAAAGATCACCTGTTTGGTCGAAGAGTCTGTCTAGTTTGACAATAAATTAATAAGTAAATAAATGAATAGATAAATACAAATAAAACAAATAATAAAAATAAATAAATAAATGTATAATTAAGATATAGAAATAACAAAAACTAATTAATAATAAATAGATAAATAAATGATTATATAGTTTCTCCGTCTATACGTTTCCATTCGTTTATAGAGCTCTAAGAATTATTCCACTATGATCCACACGACATTGTTACTGTGTCCATTAATTCACTTTTAATTTGCCTCTCAACCATTGATGTTTTTCCCATGATTTATGCAGAACTAATACAGGGTTTAGATATCTATGAGTGACGTAGTTTTGCATTGTATTAATTAAGGGGTTAGTACTGTGTTGGTAAATCTAGTTAGAGCAAATGTTACCTCCAAACTATTCCATGCAACAGGCCGACATTATATTTGTTCATCTGGTCCTGTTTTCTGGCAAACTTTGGAGGAATCAAGGTACTCTAATGTAGCAAAAGTATACTACTATATCCTTAAGGGACCCTGTGATATACTCAGAAAACTGGAGGTGAATGAGTCCTTCAAATATTGCCACGAAACACCACCTATAGGGAAGGAGCTTGTTTCGTGGTATAGTCAGGAGGAATCAGAAGTCTCCATTTCTCATACACAATCACAGGGTCCTTAACAGATAAACAGACATAGGAGAGATAGACATAACAAACAGGTATACGAACACACTAATCATTGGTGTGTGTGTGTGTGTGTGTGTGTGTGTGTGTGTGTGTGTGTGTGTGTGTGTGTGTGTGTGTGTGTACAACCATAACTTCACCCAATTTCACTCTCGGAGATAAGAATGAAAAGAGACAGAGCCTGCATTAAAACAAAAAATAGAAAAGGAAGAATGTTGCACCAGAAATCAGACCTCACGGGCCATCAGACACGTCACACATTCCTGATTACCCATTGCTGATTGCCCCTCGCTGTTCCTGATTGTCTGAGAAACGGCAACACATCGCTGGGTCGGATTACCTAAGACTGGCGGAGACCAACTTGCTCTTTCACGACCCATACGATACCATCAGACGCGTTATTAAAGAGGTATTACGCTTTTGGTACATTGATTGGAGTGCCTTGATTCCTCCAAAGTATATTCAGGAAACAGAACCCATGCATGAATAAAATTAAATTGTATCCTGTTGCTTGGAATTGTTTGGGGGAATCATGCAGTTATTAAGGGGGTATTACACTTTTGGTACATTGATTGGAGTGCCTTGATTCCTCCAAAGTATATTCAGGAAACAGAACCCATGTATGAATAAAATTAAATTGTATCCCGTTGCTTGGAATTGTTTGGAGGAATGAGTTGCTCCAGATTAACCACCAACAACAATTAAACACTGTACTGTATACCCCGTTGAAGTGCAGTCAAGGCCGTAAGTTAGCAGAGCCTACGTATACGTATTTCCATCCAATTGGAGAGGCCTGTTTCTGGTCCAGGTTAGTTTATACGTCACATAGATTATTACAATGGGAATTAAGGGGAGAGTATACCTTGGTACATTAAAGTGCCTTGATTCCTCCAAAGTATGCCAGGAAACAGGACCAGATTAGCAAAAATAATGGTGACCTGTTGTTGGTAATAGTTTGGAGGAGGAATCATTATCTCCAAAAAAGCCAAAACTATACCATCCCCTTAAAGAGTTTTGTCACCCTGCTCAAATCAAGTTGGATTCATTCATCTGGATGGATGGGTGTTACTGGTATGGATTGCATCGTCTATTTTATGGGATTTTTTTTATTAGAGCATGAACCATATGTGAGAATGTGTGTAAAATGAGTCTCTATCAAACACAGCACACTAGGAGAACAGGCGAGCCGTAACTCCGATCAATTATCTTCCTTTTTTTTCCTTTGTGTGTGTGGTGGGAGGCGACGTAAGGCACTGAAACAGCATCATCTCACTGGCTCAGCTCTAATTGAGATGTGGTCCCCTGCATTAATGGTCTGAACACACTGGCCCCTATACTTCCATCATTATCAGTCCTTCATTATATAGTATACTCTCGGGTCTCTTCCTCCATACTGGCTGGTGTATTTTAAACCTTATAATACAGCGTGGAGAATGGAGGAAGCATTTGACTGGCCAGAGAATGGAGGAAACTGAAATGTGTTTATCAAGTCTGCGTAACTTCGGTAGGGCATACTGAAACATAATTACTGTCTGTTGTTTCTTACTGACCTTCACACTATGTAATACAAAGAGATGCAGACATTAAAGGTACTAACGAGACTAATTGTTATAATGCTAGGATTCAAACCCAACCCCACACCAGCTTAGCAGTGTTACATGCCTCACTGCCTTATTAACCCTCATTGTTACTATTTTCACAGCACAACCATTCCACCCATATTATATCCATCAATTTACACGACCAACATAATACCCATATCAACACTACACCCACACCGCCTCCACCACCACCATCACACCCACACAACCACTATCCCACCCACACCACCACCACACCCACACCACCACCACACCCACACCACCATCACACCCACACCATCATACCCACACCACCACCACCATCACACCGCTATCACCACCACTACCACTCCTACCACCTGCTTTACTCTCTCTATGCCTGTTCTCCCATTGCTTGCAGGCAAAACCGCTCGCAAAATGGCAGCCACTGTTTAGGAGGTCCCAGCACTTCAGGCACAGCGCACGCACACTGCACACACACAGCCATGCACGCATAGGCTACATACACACAACAATGCTCGTGTGCATACAGAACACAGCGCGCTCACACGCACGCACATGCACACTCACTTCTACACTAGCATATAGATATGCATGCCTCCCGTCTTACACACACACACACACACACACACACACACACACACACACACACATAACCTCTTCCCTCTCCTGTCTTCACACATTCCTGTCCTCCCTTCACACATTCCCCAACACCATGCTCACACCTGGTACACGCACACTGCCCTCTACTGGTATACTCCACACCTGTTACACACACACCTGTTCATTTATTGGCACCTGCAACTCATCTATGAATACACACACACACACACACACACACACACACACACACACACACACACACACACACACTTGCACGCATATTATACGAATACACAAACTCTCACACAAAAAACATTCACTCACGTATAAACACAAATAAACTTAGCCTCTCCATCACCTTCTCATCTCGTCTCCCTCCTCCCTTCATCCCATCCCACGAACTCTCCATCTCAGCCTCTCCACCCTCATCCCTCATCCTCCTCCACTCAGCTAGCCTTTCTTCTATCCACGCCTCCATCCTCATCACCCTTCCCTAGCTCATATTTCATTTTCTCTCCATCCCCTCCACCTTTTTCCTTCACTCTTTCCTCCGCCCCAGTCGATCTATGTGTTTAAGGACCCTGTGATAGTGTAGTGTAAGAGAATTGGAGACTTCTGATTCCTCCTGCTAATGCCACGAAACAAGCTCCTTCAGTATAGGTGGTGTTTCGTGGCAATGTTTGAAGGACTCTGTTAACCCCAAATTTTCTTACTGCATCACCGTCCCTTTAATTTTGTTTATACAGGGAAAGAAAGAAGACTCCATCATCTTTCTCCATTTCCTCCACCATTATTTCTCCCCCACCCCCTTTATCCTTCCCTCTTCATCTTCACCTTTCTTTCTCCACCTTTCTCCATCTTTCTTTCCATCCTCTTCTCTCACATTCTTTCACCATCCTTCTCCTCTACCTCTCCTCCTCCATCCCTCCTCCACCTCTCACTGTCCTCCTCCACCACTCCTCCTCCATCTTTCACCTCCCTCCTCCACCTCTCCTCCTCCACCTCTCACCAACCTTCTCCACCCATCCTCCTCCTCCTCTCACTGTTCCTTCTCCATCCCTCCTCCTCCTCCACCCCTCCTCCTCCACCTCTCACCATCCTTCTCCACCCCTCCTCCACTCTTCCTTTCACCGTCCTTCACCTCGTCGTCTCCTCCTCCTCCACTCCTCCTCTCACCAACCATCTCCACTCCTCCTCCTCCACCACCCCTCCTTCTCTTCCACCTCGTCGTCTCCTCTCACCTCCACACCTTCACGACTGATTCACCACCAGCTGCGGCGACCCATTAATGCAACATATAATTATGCAAACTCCCAATCTATCCAGCACCCCTCCCCCAGCCCCAACCACCAACACTCCTTCACCCTTTCGCCCCCCTCCCCCCTCCCCCTTCCCTCCCTACCCACCGTCACGAGCGTTTCACCTATCCGAACCGACGAACCGTGAAACCCGGAACAACAAACAGGAGAGAGAGAGAGAGAGAGAGAGAGAGAGAGAGAGAGAGAGAGAGAGTAGTAGTAGTTCAGTAGCCTGTGAGGAGGTATAAATTGCTGGAGGTAAGGTAAGGTAAGGTAAGGTGGTATGGGTATTGTAAGGTAAGGTAAGGTAAGGTGGTGTTGGTATTGTAAGGTAAGGTAAGGTAAGGTGGTATGGGTATTGTAAGGTAAGGTAAGGTGGTATGGGTATTGTAAGGTAAGGTAAGGTAAGGTAAGGTGGTATGGGTATTGTAAGGTAAGGTGGTATAGGTAAGGTAAGGTGGTATGGGTATTGTAAGGTAAGGTGGTATAGGTAAGGTTAGGTAATTGGGTTTGTGTATTATTTGGTAAGGTAAGTTAAGGTAAGGTATTTGGGGTATTATAAGGTATGTTAAGGTAAGGTATTTGGGGTATTATAAGGTAAGTAAGGTGTTTGGGGTATTATAAGGTAAGGAAGGGTAAGGTGTTTGGGGAATTATAAGGTAAGTAAGGTAAGGTGTTTGGGGAATATAAAGTAAGTTTAATGTAAGGTGTTTGGGGTATTATAAAGTAAGGAAGAGTAAGGTAAGGTGTTTGGGGAATTATAAGTTAAGTAAGGTAAGGTGTTTGTGGTATTATAAGGTAAGTTTAAGGTAAAGTGTTCGGGGTGTTATAAGGTAAATTAAGGCAAGGTGTTTGGGGTATTATAAGGTAAGGTTAAGGTAAGGTGTTTGGGGTATTATAAGGTAATGTGTTTGAGGTATTATGAGGTAAGGTGATTGGGGTATTATAAGGTATGTAAGGTAAGGTGTTTGGGGTATTATAAGGTAAGTTAAGGTAAGGTGTTTGGGGTATTATAAGGTAAGGTGTTTGGGGCATTATAAGGGCCAAGCCATGCACCAGCTATGAACAACACAAGGTCTGGTGGAGCCACTCACTGTAAGCATGCCAGTCCCTTCCAGCATCACATCAGAATGTATTATTGCTGGCGAGTGAGTCCGTTAAACAATAGCTTGTGTGATCGCTCCGTATGATAAGATTCATTTCAAAGGTATTAGATAGGGACGGGGCCATACTTTGCCTTCAATAATTGGTACCTGTCTAGGCGTATTGTGATATACTCAGCGCCGATGTATACCTTGCTCTCTATTTAGCCATGTAAATGAGCTATTCTTAATAAGTTAGTGTTTGGAAAGCTGTTATTTAAGACCAGAAGAGTGGTGGAGAATAATTGCATAGAGGCCCAGTGAACAGGGGTCGTAAGTTTCGTTTTTGCGTGCTCTCCGGCTCTGGCATACGCCCATTAACCCCCAGGATCGCATTGATAAGGATAGTTATATCGATAGGGCAGTAAATACCTATCCCCACTCTCTGGTCTCACCGTTGCGTCCTTAGGCACAGGGGACGGAAGGGCGGAATTGGAGTCGACCAATCAGCGCTGGGCTTCTATGTTGACGGTGCCTAGGCGTGATGTATGAGGGATGTTGATTGGTAGGCAAGTGTAAACAAAGCGCCTAGTGGTCGACATGTTCCCTACCCGCCCATCCACTAATTGTTACTTTAAACAGAGTCGGAGTTAATAACATACCCTGTAATATTCCGAGATGAATAAGGCGGGTAGCGGACGTGCATGGTCAGCCTCCCCCTCCCCAGCTATTTGCACGGCTCCTTGCGTGAATGGATGGTGCTCGCAAAACCTCCCGCGCATCCCGCTGATTTATTGGTATTTGCATATCCGAGTATCCGCCTCAGTTTCCAGACCATTAATCTGCATTGTGTGTTGGTCAGGTCCTGGGGCGGCATGAATGTGGTGGCTCTGGTCGGGTGCAGTCGGGAGTCGGGTCAGGTCAGCAGGTGGCAAAAGGAATGGGGGGAATAATAAGGTCGGGCCAGTATACAGGTGGCAAAGGTAATGGGGAATCGGATCGGGTCGGCAGGTGGGAAAGGAAGGGGAATGAGGGGTCGGGTCGGGTCGGGTCAGCAGGTGGCAAAGGGAATGAGGGGTCGAGTCGGGTCGGATCAGCAGGTGGCATAGGGAATGGAGGAGTCGGGTCGGGTTGGGTCCTTAGGTGGCAAAGGGAATAGGGAAGTTAGGTCGGGTCAGCAGGTGACATAGGAAATGGGGAATGGGAGTGGAAGTGAGCACGAATGATAAATGGAGAATGAGATGTGCGGGCGTGAGATCAAGTGGAAGAAAATAAATAGGGAGTGAGATCAAATGGGAGAGAGAATAAACAAAGGGGTCTTGGAGTTGGGAGTGAGGGACAGAAGGGAGAAGATAGGAAGAGGAAGTACAGAGAGCTGAGTATTGGGCATTGGGTCCAATAAGATCTTACGAAATTAGATGTCGGCTTGAATGGTGATGGAGGACACGGGGAGTGGAAAGTGGGTGTGATGCCTGGAAGTAAACAGAGGAAATGAATGGGGCAGTGAAAGTTTTATTTTATAATATGGTTATTGGTATGATAGTAATTATCTGCCATGAGGTGAGACATGGAATTGGGTGTGGAAAGGAATAGGTGAGAAGGTTTACAGAGAGAGAAAAAGAAGGAGGGAGGGAGGAAGGGAGAGAGAGGAGGAGGAAGGGAGAGAGAGAAGGAGGAAGGGAGAGAGAGAAGGAAGGAGAGAGAGAGTGGAGGAGGGAGGGAGGGAGGGAGAGAGAGAACGAGGGAGGGAGGGAGGGAGAGAGAGAGAACGAGGGAGGGAGGGAGGGAGAGAGAGAATGAGGGAGGGAGGGTAAGAGAGAACGAGGGAGGGAGAGAGGGAGAGGGAGAGAGAGAGAGAGAGGAGGAGAGAGGGAGAGAGAGAGAGAGGAGGAGAGAAGGAGAGAGAGAGAAGGAAGGAGGGAAGGAGAGAGCAAAGTGTGTGCGTGCTCCCAGCTAGACCCTGCAGGAGTCGATAAATAAATGACTAGATACCCGCCTGCACATCAGAACGACGAACCCACCAGCTGAAGACACGAGTTGCTTGATATGCTGGTGTGAGTAAACTTCATGGCATGGTGATTGTTGTACAAAGCCAAGGGAAGGAGATGTTGGTGATGGGTGTGGTGTTTCAAATGATTTATATAGATTATTTTAAGAGTTATTAGAAGGGGAAATAGGGTGGCAAAACATCCCGTCTTCATCTATATAATATCATAAAAATAAGTAACACCTTGAAGTTTGACTGTCTCTATCTACTGTACACTGCTACACAATTAAAGCACCCAACCAACACCTCGACTCTTCACTCAATAATCTCGTGGCCTCTCAAGAGTCACCAGCTACTGTCAGCAACAATTCCTAGGTTGAGACACACACAAAAAAAAAAAAAAAAAAAAAAAATCTATGTCTTAAATAAACTCATCATACATCCCATTAATCCCCATCCATCTATCCATCCATCCATCCATGTACTGTACCCTCTCCATCCGATCCAGGTTTTCTGTGGCATTATAAAAAAAAATCAGTGTTTCATCATTCAAAATTCTGTGCTTGTATTCATCATCACTAACTCTTCCCCATCCCATCTTCCCCATCCACGCAACAATATCTCAATATCCCTGTTGTTGTTTTTTTGGTCTCTCTCTCTCTCTCTCTTTCTCTTTGATTATCCACGCGTCCATCCGTCCCCCTGTTATCTTCCCCCTTCTTATATTTTAGCATTATTTATCTATCTATTCAGTCACTCTCTCTCATCCATCCATTCATCCATCCATCCATCCTCATCTTCTACCACATCAAGCACTCATCCATTCCCTCATCCCTTCCTACCCTGTCGTCCCTCCCTTCGTAGTTTATCGTCTATCCACATATTCTCGTCTTATTTTTATCACCCACTCATCATCCACACCGCCACTTCTCTAAACCCCACTACTTAGGTTCAGGCCTGGTCATCCATCGTCACTTGGTCTTCAGTTAAGTACCGTTTGTTTATCATCCACTTCGTGTCTACTCATCCGTCGGCCGGCCATCCCTCTTCCTGCAAGATTATAAGCCATCTATCCAACCTCCAACCATCCATCAAGCCTCGTCCGTCTCCTGGGCTATCCATCTTTAGCCTATCTATCCATCAATCATCAAGGTATCCTCTCCTCTCGATTTTTTTTTTCTCTCTCGATACCTCCCTCTCTCACTCACTCTCTCTTTCTGCAGGACGACTATCCATCTTATCTCCCTCCTCCTCCTACATGCATGGCCTCCACAAACCATGGCATCTCTCCTCTCCCTAACCATCCTTCCAGCCATCAGTCACGAGTATATATATCTCCTCTACCCAACCTCCTCCTCTCCTCCTCTCCCCTTTTCAACTATCCATTCACTCACCCATCCATCCCATCCATTCACTCACCCATCCATCCGTCCATCTTGCCACACACACATCCATCCATCCATCCATCCATCGGGTCTCTTTCAAATCATCAATCTATCCATCCATCTTGCCACACACTGTCCGTCATCCATCCATCGGGTCTCTATTTAATCATCCATCCATCAATCCATCTCTCTTGCCACACACACACATCCATCCATCCATCGTGTCTCTATTCAATCATCCATCCATCAATCCATCCCTCTTGCCACACACACACAATGTCATCCATCTATCGAGTCGGGTCTCTATTTAATCATCCATCCATCAATCCATCTCTCTTGCCACACACACACACACATCCATCGGGTCTCTATTCAATCATCCATCCATCAATCCATCCCTCTTGCCACACACACACACAATGTCATCCATCTATCGAGTCGGGTCTCTATTTAATCATCCATCCATTCATCCATCTTGCACATACTACATACCTTCCCAGTCCATCAGTCTTTCTGTCGCCTGGCCATCACATTGTCAGCTGCATCATCCATTCCACCATCAATTCTACAGTGTGTGTGTTTTCTTATAACCTCGTGAAAATGCACCACCCGTTTCCTGTCACCAGATACATATTTCAAGGATAATTAGGTATTGACAAAGGGGTAGACAACTATAGAGTCTTGTGTATATATTGGATAAACTCTCCTTGCTTTCCTATTGTAATGACCAAACACGCTAAGGGAGGAATTGAAGCCCAGTGCATATTCACCACATCAAGATTTATTGTTAATATTTACTCTTGTTATTAATTCATTGTTAATCTCCACTCTTATTATCATTCTTTGTCCTCATATCATTCACACATCCAATCATTCAGCTTCATAGGTTTTGTTAGACTACACTATCGTCGCTTGTCATTCACGTCTTCTCGCTTTTTATTTCAGTACCATTAATTTTTATACACTCACTCCATCACCCAGCAACTTTTACCCTCATCAGCCTCCATCCACTCCAACCTCACATCCACCTATATATTGAATCCATCCGTTTGTATTAGCTAACTGTGATCTCACCCGCCACACCAATTCATCCATTACATACAATTAACATACACACACATGGAGAATAGCTTATTAATATCTACACACATTAATTTCCATCAAAGCAGACCAAATATTCTGTCCTTAGGTTGTGTTTCTTGATGCAGTTTGGAGGAATCAAGTTAAATGACGAGGGTGGAATGAATATAGTTTGACAGCATGGAGACGGGGGGAGGGAAACTGTACATACTTGTGTGATCCCTTATAGTTCTTAGTTTCTATTTTTTCATGTCAAAAGAAATAAAATAAAAATCGGGCGTAATACCATGAAATAAAATCGTTCCCAAGAAAATTCGTACAAGCGAAATAATGTCGTGCATGGAGGGGGAGGGAAGGGTTGGAATTAATGATTTTAGGAAGAAAAATCGTACGAGGAATATAAATCGTTCGAAGAAAAAATATAGACGGAAGAAAAAAATCGCTCGAAGAAATATATCGTCGGAAGAAATATTTTGTCGAAAAAAAAAATCGTAGAAAGAAAAGTGAACAAAAAAAAAACATAAACAAAGACAAATAATAATAATGATGATAATGATAATGATAATGATAATTATTATTATTATTATTATTATTATTATTATAATAATAATAATAATAATAAAAATAAATAAATAAAAAAAGAATAAAAATAAAAAATGATCTTGTTGTCGAGCCTTCCATCAGCCTGAGCCATGAAGCAGCCAGGCCCCATAATGCTATAAACCCCTCCCAAACCACCACCATCACCCTGACAGTAACCACAGTGATCGCGACACCCCTCAGCCCCATTATCGGTCTTATCGTCACCGCTATCCTTCCCTCAACTCCTCCAATGGATCCTGTTATCTCAACGAACTTCTCCCCAAATGATCCTACCATCTCGAAATCCTATAATTATGAACCCTGTTGGATCATTCTATCTCAAAAAACTTCTCTCGTTGAATTCTATGTTCTCAAAACCTTCTCTAAAATTATTCTACATAAAATATTCTTCTCCTTAGTCCAACCAACTCAAAATCTTTCTTCGTAGATACTGCATGCTAACTCAAAACCTCTTCCATTAGATCTCACTAACTCAAAAACCTTCTACGTGGATCCTACTCTCTCAAAAAAAAAAAAAAAATGAAAAAAAAAACTCTTCCATTGGATCCTATTATCTCATAAGAGTGTTCTTTGCATATATATACCCATCCAAGTTGACCATCATTCGCCCTCTCTCTCTCAACACCCTCTCTACCCAAACAAACACTATCTTACCATCTCCATTCCACACCTCTCCTAACGCCTCAACCCTCCGTCACTTTCCCACACATAGATTATTATACACCACCTTTTGGTATCTTTCCATTACTATCTCTCTTTTGCCCTTAAGATACACAGAAAGCACCTACTATTACTATACTTTGCTTCTTTCTCTCTTTCCCATACAGGCATACAATATACACCTCCTAGCTCGAATAGGCACACTCCCTCCTTCTCAACCATCTTAGGTCTGTTTCTCTTCCCTATACACTTTCTCCCTCACCCGTTAACTAGCACCCTTCCATGCACCCTCAACTGGCTTTCTTGTCCCTCTACACCTTCCTTCATTTTCACCCTAACCTCTCTGACTCCTAACTCTCCCACTCCCACATTCATTCTTTTTCACATTTTCTCCCCACATCTCCATTTCCACTTTCCTTCGCCGCACCTTCACCTTTACCCTGTTAATACACGCTGCCCTTTCATCACCCATACACTCTCACCACGATCCCACCTCCCTTTCCTTCCCAACACACCTTTTCCTGACACGCTCTCTATTCACTCTGCCAGTACACACACTCCACGTTTTCACTCCCACTTTCTTCCCTACACACACTTTACTGGACAATCCCAGCTCCCTCTCATTCTCCCCTACACCTTTACCTTCATCCTCCCAGTACATACTTTCCAACCACGCTCCCACTCCCTCCCAGCCACCCTCTCCTGTGGGCTGGAGGGAGGGCGTGCGGACCCGGCCAACTATGATAATCAAGGCAGGCAGGCCGCGAAGTCCCTCACACCCAACTTGCCAGGCTTCACAACTTGATGGCAAATTACCGCTTGAGAGATATACTGGCGGGTCGGCCCTTGCGCGGTGTTGCCAGTTTAGAGGGGATCCGTGCGTCGGGGCTCCCTTCCTCCCTCCCTCTGCTGGGGGTTACCAGGTATTGCTATAATATCGACAGAAACATCCAGTGAGCAGGAGAAACAAATATCCTCAGGAAAAGTGGCACAAAAGTTCGTTCCTTGGTGTGTGTATAGTGACTGAGGAATGTCTGGTGTGGTGGTGGCGTGTGTGCATGGTATTTGTGCTCGCGAGTACGACCATTTTTCGTCCGTACTTGAACGTTCAACTGGAGAGAGCTGCAGACTCGTTTTTCTGTAACCCTGGGCGTGTTGCGGTTGGTAGCTAGTTACTGAGCCTCCTTATTTACTGCTCTTAGCATCTGTGGTTGCAGTATGACGAATATATATAGTTTTTTCCCCTCCTCCAGCTAAGGGTTTGTAATCACTACATGATATTTTTCCTCCCCACATATATCCCGTGGAAGAGATCCTGAGGTTTAAGTAATCGGCGGTTCATCTGCATACGGCGCCCTTCCACATTATCCTGGCCAATAAACCTGTGATAGCCCGCGCCCCCCTCCCTCCCCAGTGCCTTAGTCCCCCTCTCCTCCTTCCCCAATACCTTAGTCCCCCTCTCCTCGGTCACCAACACCCTAGCCCCCATCTCCTTCCCCAATACCTTAGTCCCCCTCTCCTCGGTCACCAACACCTTAGCCCCTGTCTCCTCCGACCACAATGCCTTCTTAGTCCCCCTCTCCTTCCCCAACCTTAACCCCTCTGTCCTACCCCAGCCATGTCCCTTAGTACCTATCGTCCCATCCAAGTACTTTAACCCTCTACTTACTCAGACCCTTAACCAACTTCTTCCCCGGATATCAAACTCTCTTCTTTCCTAGTATCATGCCCTCCCCCCCCCCTCTCTCTCTCTCTCTCTCTCTTTCTCTCTCTCTCATTCTTATATTGTAGCTCCCTCCCACCCCAGTCCCTTAGACCTCTCATGCACCAGTCCCTTAGTTACCTCCTACTCCAGTGTAAAAGTTCCCTTCCACCCCAGTACTGTAGTCCCTTCTCACACCACTACCTATGTCCTATCATGTCCCAGCCTTGATATTTCACTCTCATCCCAAAACCTGGACGCCACTCACTCCAACCTCATTGTCCACTTGCTAATTTGAAACTTTAGCCCCCTCTCCATCACACACCAACTAGCCCCATCCAACACCACCCCCTACTAATTCCTTCACCATTAACACCTCCTAATTCTTACCATCACCCTTATTAGCCCCAATAATACTAATACCACTATAGTAAATCGTCCAGACAGCCCCATCTTTACTACACTAGCCCCCAACTACTCCTCTTCAATAAAATTCCAACTCCAACCCCTTCTACACCAGCCCTCTTTCTTACTATCCCTATTCAGCCCCCTTCCCAAACTAAACTAGCCCCACTCTTCGACCAATCCCTTTTCCCATTCCAATCCACTCACCTACTATCCCCATTACCCCCACTAAACCAGCCCCCAACCCCAACACTAGCCCCCCCCCCCAGCCCCCTTCGTTGCCACCCTATGATTACTTAAAGTGAGATTTGTGTATTCTGCTTTGTTCCGTTTATCAGATCCCATCCCGCCTGTTCCACTCACCGCTTGTTTGTTACTCCCGCGTTTAGAGGGCTGTATATCTGTGCCGGTGATGGTGGTGGTGATGGCAACGGGTGGGATGGCAGAAGGGTGGGGTGGGGTGGGTTCGAGGAGGGGTAGGATTGTGGTGGTGGTATTGGTGGAGGGGTGGGATGGGAGAGGGGTGGGTTGGGAGAGGGGTGGGTTGGGAGAGGGGTGGGTTGGAGGGGGGGTAGGATGGTGGTGGTGGTATTGGTGGAGGGGTGGGATGGGAGAGGGGTGGGTTGGAAGAGGGGTAGGATGTTGGTGATGGTATTGATGGGAGAGGGGTGGGTTGGAGGAGGGTTAGGATGGTGATGATGGTATTGATAGAGGGGTAGGCTGGGAGATGGGTGTTGTGGAGTGGGTTGGAGGAGGGGTAGGATGGTGGTTGTGGTATTGGTGGAGGATGGGTGGGATGGAGATGGGGTGGGTGGGATGGTGGTGGTATTGGTGGAGGATGGGGAGATGGAGGAGGGGTAGAATGGAGGTGGTGGTGGTGGTATTGGTGGAGGATGGGTGGAGGATGGATGGAGGAGAGGTAGGATGGTGGCGGTGGTATTGGTGGAGGAAGGTTGGAGTGGCAAACAGATGGGGTAGTGATGGTGTTTGTGTTGGGGACGAGGGGTTGGATGGTGATGGTGATGGTGACGGTGACGGTGGTGGTGATGGTGCAGATGGGAGGAGTATGGGTGCTAAAAGAAGGGCTGCTTAATATACTTTCTCCCCCCCTCTCTCTCTCTCTCTCTCTCTCTCTCTCTCTCTCTCTCTCCACACTTCCAAAGCCTGTCCTCCCCCTCTTCATCTCACGCTTCACCACCATACCTCATCTTCCACACCATCGCCTCCACTCCACCTTAGGACCCATATTATGTAACCAACGCTGTACCAAACCACTTCACACCTCCTATATTTCTTGTGGTTTATTTCATTTACTTTTCTATTCTCTATTCTTATCTGACACAATAAGGTTCCGACTCCTTCACGTCAGCTTTTTTCTTCGGTAAATTAAATGCAAAAAGAAGCACATAACGGAATGCATACAAACAACTGAGGATATTTTCACAACTCATAATAAACACTGGAATATACTCGCAAAGTTTTTTATAAGGTTATTTTAGGTAGAAGATAATATAGGCACCATTTCATCAGACATGGAATATTATAATTTATAGTCTGTCAACTTGTCTCATTCTTCCACAACGAATATCATCATCCTCAGCGGAAGTTATACAGGAGACACATTTTAGTCAGTCACATGCACGATAGGCTAATGATATTATATTTACCGTAAAAATTACACACACACACACAATATATAAAACAGATTAAAGCTCGATCCACCACCTACTTCCCTTTCCGTGTGACTGCCTGTGCATCTATCCGTGTCTGATCTCTCTCTCATTCCCTATCACCCTTTGTAATCCACCAAATCCTGTCTTTTTTTTAATCAGAAACTGTTCATGGCTAAACACCTATGACCTGTAAGCCTCCTTCCTTTGATTTTTTTTTTTTATGTATCTCTTTGTCTGCAGTCTCCTTTCTCTTAACTATCTCTCTCTCTCTCTCTCTCATCGGAAACCACATCACCGGTAAACAATTGAAGGAGGATCAACAAAAACAACAAAGACGACCACAACAACAACAAAGTCAACCACAACAACAATATCAACAAAGTCAACCACAACAACAACAACAACGACCACAGCAACAACAACAAAGTCAACCACAACAACAACAATAACAACAAAGTCAACCACAACAACAACAATAACAACAACAACAACGAAGACGACCACAACAACAACAACAGCAGCAAAGATGACGACGACAATGAAAGGAAGGGGACGACTCGAACACATTTCACGTGATAATGTCTGCCATTACGTCTCAGCGAAATGCCGATGCTGTGGGTATTAGATCATGCAGGCGCCTTCCCAACAGCACAGGACGCAAGGAGGGACTTTTGGTGGTGGCCTTTGCGAATCTTCTCATGGTCAGATAATTATTACACTTGCGCTGATAATTTATAGTCACGACCCTTTCACTCCTCGCCTGCCTGCCTGCCTGCCTGCCTGCCTGCCTGCCTGCCTGTCTACTCCGTCCTCTTCCTTCTCTCCCTCCTTCTTCTCCTTCTTTTTCTCATCTTCATCCTTCTTCTCCTCTTGTTGTTGTTCTTCATCTTCCTTCTTCTCCTCCTCGTCTCTTATCTATGCGAGTGTACTTATTCTTCCTTCTTTCACCTCTTCATTTTTCCTTTCACTTCTTCCCTTCCTACTCTTCTCCACTCTTTGATTTTCCTTGTCATCTTCTCATCCTTCCTTTCCTGTTTTCTCATCTCATTTCCTTTCATTTACTTTTCATGGAGTAGAATGTGTGAGGTAGCCAGCTTAAAAACTTTTCAAGCAGTTGCTCACTGATAAAACTTTTAATTGAAATATAGTACGAAGAACTCAATCAAAATTCTGAATCATATCAAGGAATGGATACAAAGGCAAATTTCACAGAAGCTGATATATGTTTTGTTCCTTCCCTACCAAACATTTTAGCTTTCACAATTCCATGCAATATAGTATTAAAAGTATCCACACTAACCACACCCGCCACGAAGTTCAATACCCACCATCTCTGAGGCAACAGAGCATCATACATCCTTAGAATTAATAGTATAAGGATATATAAAGCCCCAGGAGAACAAATTATTGAACGAATTATTATGATTGATGCCAAAATACTATCTGTGTGTTTGCAGAGTTAAAGTGGCTATGATATGGGCAATCTATAAGTCTTTCTAACAATGCCACGAAATACTATAGACTTCGTCAGCATAGATGTTGGTTAGTACAACAGTTGTTAAAGAAATTGATCCTCCAGTTCACATGAAACTCTCGGAAATGTGGCTTTTCCTGTGATATTTCAAATTGTCCGGTTATATCATATAATGTCAATTTGTCTTTGGATCATTGGACGTCACCAGTACCTCTCTCCGACTAGAAAGGTCATCTGGCGTTACCATGAGAAGCCTTTCCCTACCACTGTCGTCTTATGAATAAATCTACTATCTTGTTTAATTTCAGGTTATCATATTCAACCAAGGAGAAACCATGGACTACCGGTCAAACCACTGTTGTGATAGTAATACTGTAACCCACTAGCACCAGGGCGGCTACGGCTCATACCATCGTAATCGCCAAAGAAATCACCAAAAAATCACTTTCCTTCGAGCGATGAAAGAAAACCAGGCTTGATGGGAATGAAGTGTGACGGAGGAGCAGATTGATGCCACAGCTAATAAGGACTGAAGCGGTTTTTGCCCCTCCACCTGGGACGAGTAGACTGCATGAACGGTGTCGACGCTATCACGGCGAAAAGTTAGTGTATCCATGTAGCAACGCCTGCCTTCCTCGATCACTCAACACCACCTCATTCCTACCCCTCCTACTCTTTTCTATTCCAGTCACTTGAACCCCCTCTCCCCCAGCACCCTCACACCCTCGATCACTCATCACGACCCCATCCCCTCTCTACCTCTCCTCCTCCTTCCTATTCCAGTCACTTGAACGCCCCCCCACCCCCCACTCCCTTGATCACTCAACACGACCTCATCCCTACCCCTCCTCCTTTTTCCTATTCCAGTCACTTGAACGCCCCCCTCCCCCAACTCCCTCGATCACTCAACACGACCCCATCCCTATCCTTCCTCCTCCTTACTATTCCAATCACTTGAACCCCTAACTACCCCTGAGCCACCACCACTTTGACCCTTACATCTTCCCCGACCCCGACCACTATATTTTCCCTGACCCCGACCCCTATATATTCCCCGACACCGACCCCAACCACGACCTCTAACCCGACCGACCCCCATCCCTATCTCAACCCCTTACCCCGACCCCAAACCCCAACCCCTACCTGTACTCTCTTTACTCTGATACCCCAAACATCCATTTCAACCCCAAATAACACACCGACCCATAACCCAAATTTCGGCCCAATCAAGATGTTCTATGTATACAAAAGCAGTCACTCGGCATTTCCATTTCCACTTATACTGTTACGAGTATTTGAGATTTACTGAATACAGGAAAGCCGCGTAATCGGTAGAGGAAGAAGCACTATGTTAGGGAGGAAACAACATAAAAATCCCATCATATTTACGTTTTTAGATGATAGAGTACACAACTTTTCCTACATAACTGGTGACCGTCCTTCCCTTCAGAATATACAGTATACATTAAGACTCTTAAATTTTGGCGTCTGTCACCACAATTATTGGATTTGCTTACCCTTTGACGAAGGATGTCAGGTTTTCTTTTAACGTTTTAACTTATCTAAAGTTAATCCAAATATAAAGTTTTATTTGGTGATTGCTTTCGAGTGTATGTGTGTACAGTATATATGTATGTCTGTATGTGTGTGTACAGTATACTGTATATGTCTGTGTGTGTGTACATTGTATGTATATATTATGTATGTGTGTATGTATGTGTGTATGTATGTATGTGTGCGTGTTTCCCTGGAGCTCCTTTCTTTCCCAGCCCTCCTCAGCTAAAGAACCCAACATTACAGCATTACTTATGTGTCACCTGCTCACCAGACTCGCTGATTTGCAGGGGATAATCAGTTATAAGGAGGGAAGCAAATCTGGAGCAACTGATTCCTCCAAACTATTCCAAGCAACAGACCACCACTATCTCTTGTTAATCTGATCCTGTTTCCTGGCATAACTTGGAGGAATCAAGGTGCTCTATAATGTACCAAAAGTGTGTTACCCCTTTAATCTCATGTGTCCGGCTGTAATGTGTGGCCTCTTTCTCATCCCAGTTGCCTGAAAGAAAGATGCTGGGGACGAATAGGAGAGCAACCCGATTCCTCCAGACAGTGGGGAGGAAACAGTATATCAGATCGGGTGACGTGTTTAGTGGCTGAGTCTGGAGGAATCAGTAGCCTCTGGTTTACTGACAAGATCGTAACCCCTTAAACCATGAAGGGTGTCTAACAGCCTGCAATTTGGCTTTTATTCGCCTTTCAATAAATTTTCCCTCAAGTGCTCTTCCTTGCTCTATCTTGCACTCACCCATCCTACTCTTCGAACTTATTTTCTCCCTGTCTCTCTCTTTCTTTCAACCCTTTTTTTTCTCTCTCTACCTTTTCCTTTCTCTCTCTCTCTCCCTCCCTCTCTCGCGTTCTCTCACAGTCTCTCTTTTCCTCCCACACTCTCTCTCTCTGACTTGTCTATCTGTTTCTCTTGCATGCTGTCTTTCCCTCGTTCTCTTCTGCATGTAGATAAATAGCTGTCTTCGTTACATGAGTGTCTCTTTGTGTGTGTGTGTGTGTGTGTGTGTGTGTGTGTGTGTGTGTGTGTGTGTGTGTGTGTGTGTGTGTGTGTGTGTGTGTGTGTGTGTGTGTGTGTGTGGATGCGTAAACCCGTGCGTGGGCGTAAGTATGTTTGTGTTTATTTGAGTGTATAGTTGTGTTTGCATAGAGTACTTAGTGTTAGGTAACGTTATTGTGTTTTTATGACCGGCAGTGTAAATCCTGAGTACTCTTAGAGAATTTTTTAATGAAGAGAAGGGTGGTATATATAGGGTGATAATATTCTTCATCTATACAGACCACCGCCATAAGTTCTAATGTCCCGGGATAAGTGCTCGCAAAACATCAGAAATGGACAACAACGGGGCCGTAGAAAAAACACTAAAAAAATCGACAACAACGCATCTATACACACTTGTCCATTGTGTTGAAGGCTTTTTACTGCTGTCGTTGCCTCTTTCACCCATTCTCCCCTCGCCTTGTTATGATCGCCTTAAACCCATCAACCCGTCGCCGTTCTTCTTCATCACGTTCACCCGCGGTCAATACACACGGAGAAGAGGAGGAGGAGGAGGAGGAGGAAAATAGGGTGTTGTTGTAATCCAGCATCCCAACCAACCAACCCCCTTCATCAAGATCGTAAAGCAGGCATCGTTAATTTGCTTCATATAATATCATGTATAATAATATATAGGCTTTTTCCCCTCACTGTGGCAGGGTGACGTAAGGAGGTTAAGGATGATGTAGAGGTATTTTGAGTAGGGCGATGTATGTATACCTATTCATCCAAACTCAGTCACCAACTCCAAGTATAGAAGATACAAGGAATACACGACGGTCATCACTGGGACAGCAATCTCTCTTTCTGTTTGCTTACATGTTTTATACAGGAAGATAATATTATACAAGAAATTAAATCATCGCATCGTTTAAATCTCCTTAGCTAAGATAAAGTTTTCTCCGTTGCCCACATCGTTTTTAGAAGGTTGAAGAGTATCTGCAAATCTACAATAATCTGAGGCTGAATGAGGAAGCATGGCACTTGTCTACTATGCAACAGACAGAACCTCATGCAACAACTGATTCATACCCTGACCCACTATATTCAGCAGCTCCCCAGCAATGTCACAGAAATCAATCCGCCAACGGCAATATAAGCACACCAAGAATATATGTCAGAATACAGTAACAACAATACAACAACAACACTGGCACTCCAAATGGTTATCTCTGGACACCCAACATTATTTTGCCTCACAGGAATCAATTCTCGCCTTGGTTCTCGAGTGATTGAGTGCCGTTAACGTGAGGAAACTATATTATTACTTTCAGTCCCATAATCTGTTGTGCCGTGCCAGCGTGAGGTTATCCATTCATATGAAGTGTCTTAGCAAAATTGATCTCACGGTGCGATAGGACCTTGTATTCTATCAAGCTGCCCATCCGACACACCCTCAGCAGCACAGAAAATATACCTTGGCTTAACCCGGCCAACGATCGGGAGGCTCTGTGAGCGTGTGCCTGTGTGCGTGTGCCTGTGTGTGTGTGCCTGTGTGTGTGTGTGTGTGTGTGTGTGTGTGTGTGTGTGTGTGTGTGTGTGTGTGTGTGTGTGAAATGGTTAGACAGTTCTGCAATGCTTTCAGATAAACTCAGCCCAGAGTTTATTAAGGGGATAATATCTTGGGGTTAGTATGGAGGGATAAGATTACTTCCAAACTGTTATGTCTATTCGTGACATTATGAATTCAAGTGATTACCGTCAGTCAAGGAGAGGCAAAGGAGCTTCAATGGTCAGCTTACAAGACCGCCCAAGTTCTTTACCTCCCACTTAACATTATACCAATCCCAAATGATAAAGCTTAGGCAGTTATAATAAATAGTTGATTTACTCCATCCATTCGAAATCCCAGGAGTGGTAAACAGCTATTGCCTACAAATAATTGTACTCCGACAAACATCAAACCTTAAACCTAGATAAGACAAACCCACAACACTCTGATAAAAACGTAAAATATAAAAATCCGGCAGGTTTACGCTAGTGTATAGTGAACCCGATGACAGGCCTTGGTAAATGACTACGAATACCATAGGACCAGATCGCAGTAGTGTTTGGGGCGCTAAGAACCCGACACGAACGACAAGAACTACATCCCTATTGCTCCCCGACTGGTCACCTCGATAACATCTGCTGGAGGAGTTCGTGACGTGATCAGTCTCCCTGTAAGAGGAGGAAAGCACAAGAGTCAATCTCTACAGTGATAATCCCAAGTTGAACATGACACGGGGAAATACACAATGATATATTCACTATGCAATTCACACTCAGTTTTCTATAATGTTTTTTTTACGTCTGTGGTTTTGTCATTCACATTTTCTAGCCCACAAAACATCTGTTCGGAATTAATCGAGTCTAAAGTAGAATTCACTTACAGATTGCTGAAGCTTAGCAATTATTTTTCTGAGAAGCAATGACTGACAATCTTTGCTGTTGTCTTGACCTGAAAACGTAATAGCAAATACTGTCAGTAGAGAATATAACCCCTCACTGTTTATAAAGTATACATAACCCAATCCTATCCATATCTGATCTGAAATGACATATATGATATAATTTAACCAAATATGATCTGGTTTGTCATATCCCAACACACACACTCTCTCCCATTAGCCTAGCACATGCATTCTCTTCCGACTGTCCAACCTTACCCAGTCAACTCTAACATCCTAACTCATGTGTATCCACCCCTAATCTAATTTAATTAAGCAATCCTTACATAACCCATGCAGTTTGTCATGATATAATCCACATAGCTGCCCTATCCAAGAACATAATATACCCTGTACCACGAGAGAGATGGGAGTACTGAATCTCACCAAGAGGGACGGTGGTAACTCCTGCAGACAAGCCCCTCTCCCGCCCCAGCCACCCAAACCTCCACTTAGTGTGTGGTCGATCCTGAGCAATCCTTCTCGTCTCCCGGCCATCCCTCTGTCGGTGATTGCCTATATGAGAATGGATGACCCACACGAGGATGAGGCAAGTGGCTATACCTCCATTAAAAATCTGGGAACTGGGAGGAGGGGTTGGGGTATTGGTGGAGATGTAAGTGAGATGAGGAAAGAAACCAATGACTTCACTTTTTCTCACACACTCAGCTGAGTTTATTCTCTCACCACAGACTAGGAACATCAGTGCACGACTCCTGCTCTCTCTCTCTCTCTCTCTCTCTCTCTCTCTCTCTCTCATATTCACACACGTACACACACGCACGCGCACTCACACACACGCACACACACACACATGCACACACACACACACTTTACAGGTTCCACAGGTCTTACCAGTGTTTTTTTTTTTTTTTTTTTTTTTTTTACTAATTTATGGATATCTATTTATTATTTAGCGATAAAATTAAAAGAAATTATTAAAACGTTGCGACACATGACTGACACCTGGTGGGAGTAGACAGGACCTGCCCTGCCGTATGTACTCCAAGTGTATACAGTTTGAGAGTCTCTATATGCACACCAAAAGTATACAATTTGAGAGGCTGTATATACCCCAAGTGTGTACAGTTTGAGAGTCTCTATATGCACACCAAAAGTATACAATTTGAAAGGCTGTATGTACCCCAAGTGTGCACAATTTGATAGTCTAAATACACCAAGAGTATACAATTTGAGAGGCTGTATGTACCCCAAGTGTATACAGTTAGAGACCAGACATCAAATTTTCCCCCGTCCTCTGGTCACACTAAGGAAAGTCTCATTCACCCGAAGAAGGAACAGAAATAGTGTAGGTGATAATTACGTGTTATATTGCCTTCATTATTTTGTGTATTGCATTAATTGTTTTGTTTACAGTACTATTACTTTGATTATTTTATGAGTCTTGTTGTTATCTCAGACCAACCACACCAGATTTATTGAAACTTAACTTTATTTAATCTGTCCCAAAGTAACCACATCAATAATGGTCAAACAAATCTTAACTTTATTTTTATCTGTCCCAAAGTAACTACATCAATAATGGTCAAACAAATCTTAACTTTATTTTTATCTGTCCCAAAGTAACCCCATCAATAATGGTCAAACAAATCTTACGTTATCTTACTAAATTAAACCAAGCTGAATCGAAGGAAAACCTAACCTAATCTAACTTAGTCTAACCTAATCTAACCCAGAACAACAAAATATAAATTGCCCAAGTGAAACCCAGCAGCTTAATCTAATCCAGAGCAACGAAACCAAGCTTAATTGAACGAAACTATATTTAAATTTAAGTATATAAAAAGAAACCGACTGAAGTTAACCCAATCGAAACCTATATCTTCATCTAAGCTGATCTAAAGTCGACCTGAAGGATTACCGATTCCTCCAAACTACGGTAGGAAACAGGATACGAGTAAGGGATCTGTTTTGTAGCATAGTTTGGAGGAATCAGCAGCCAACCAATTTTCCAAGATAAACCAAAACAAGCGATGAGTCCTCTCTCACCTGAAAGAGAAAGAGTGACCCCCCCCCCCTCCCTAAATCGAGCACACTTGGCGAACACAACTTGGCCTGGTATTAAAAGGTGGTAAGGCGTTGCTTTTTTTTCAGCCTTGGTAATTATGTATTCTAATGAGTCAGACGTGAACGGACAGGAGGAGAGAGATAGCAAGGAGAGGAAGGGACAGGGAGGAGGGGAGAGATAACAAAGCGAGGGAGGAGGGGAGAGATAATAGTAGGGAGAGGTAGCAAGGGACAGGGAGGAAGGGAGAGATAGCAATTAGAGGATGGGACAGGGAGGAAGGGAGAGATAGCAGGGAGAGGTAAGAAGGGACAGGGAGGAAGGGAGAGATAGCAAGGAGAGAAAGGGAGGAGGGGAGAGGTAGCAGGGAGAGGTAAGAAGAGACATTGAGAAGGGGAGAGATAGGAAAGAGAGGGAGTAGAAGGTAGAGGAGAGAGATAGCAAGGAGAGGATGGGACAAGGAGACAGACATACAGACAGGGAGAGAGATCGTATACTGTAGATAAATGTTGGTAGTGATGAGAAGGTAGAGAGAAAGAGGTAAAGATATGGAGGGAGAGAGAGACCAAGGAGAAGGAGAGATGAAACAGGTTGAGAGACAAAAGTGTTAGTTGTTAGTATGGAAGTTGGCATGTAAAGACAGAGAGATAGAAGTAGATAACAATGGGGAAGTATCTAGATTGTATGGGTAGAAGAAGTGAATCAGAACCATGAATATGAAGAGAGAGAGAGAGAGAGAGAGAGAGAGAGAGAGAGAGAGAGTAAAGGGATATATAGTTACCAACACTACACCATTCGTTTCATCTACGGGCAACGACAACGATAGCAACAACGACAACGATGACGACAACAACAACAACAAAACCAACAACAAAGACAAAAATCACCACCACCAGTATACTACTACTACTACTACAACAAAAACAAAGATAAAATTTACAACAACAGCAACAACAACAACAACAACTACCACCATCACCAGACAGCTTGAGGAACTTCAACAACAACAACTACTATCACCACCATGCACCACTACAACAACAACAACAACAACACACTGACTGGCCCTGTGTATTCAAGACGTGTCTGGTGTAGAGGGAGGGAGGGAGGGAGGGAGGCTGTACAGGACTCGCTCCACCACCAGACTTCATCAACACACTCATCAACACCTGAGCCCAGCAATAGACGTCATATTTACACACCCCGTGACTCGCTTACCCTTGCTGCACCTCTCCCGGCAACTGTTTATGGCAGGTGTGTGGAATGTAAGTGATATTTACATCTCTGTAGCCGGCTGCAGTTTTATATTTATATATATATATTTTTTTTTTCTCTCTCTCTCTCTCATACTTTCTACTTGAAGATTGCCACCTCGCTACTAGTAAATTGCACCACTCAAAACAATTAAATCACTTTGTAAATGTTATGCTCATATAAATTAATGTCCAAATTAAGAAAACTATATACCTTTAGCATCCATCTGAGGCCTAACCATAACAAACCATGCTGTGGCAGTCTCTCAGTGATAAAAAATAATGTGGCAGGCAGCTTATCCTTCCTTGTTCCATGCTTGTTGGCCACTGCCGGCCCCAACCTGCCCACACTCTTTATGACTGGGCGGCGAGGGTGAGGAATATAAGTGATATTTACATCTCCGTGGCTGGCTTAACCTTACTCCTCTCTGCTCATTGCGCCTCTCTTGTTCATTATTTATGGTTAGTGCAGGCGTGGTGGAGTCAAGAGTGGACTGCATCCCTTCCTCCTACTTATCCTGAGTGATTTATTACGCTTGGTGACATTTAGCATCCATATGTTGGTCACACAAGCACGGGAGATGCAGCAGTCGGCAGGAAAATAAACTTTACTGAATATGTCTGACCCAAAGATCGCATCTGATAAAAGGATTTTTTTCGCAGAGGATTAATTTCAATATCTTTTTTATATTCTTTGTAATCATCAGTTTCAAATTTCCAAACATAATACTTTATAATATGGAAATTGAAGTTGGATTCATGTGAATATCATACGGCACATGTCAACATTCAATACACGAAAAGGCGCAATTCACAGTCAGGAAACTCGATATAATGGGGAAAGTGAGAGGTTGTCAATGAAAAAAACAATAGAATTATACTACGATTATATAGAAATATACTATAGATTTATATTACGAGGCACAGTAAATTATAATGTTTCATTTACACTATAAATTCTCTTCAGTACACTTCAGTGTGCCTTTAATTGAGTGCTCAGAACACAAAGTCTACATGTACATGAGTTCTCTGCTTTGCACTATATGATGCTGTCCATCAAATATTGAAAATATTTTACAAGTTTGTTACATTAGCTTTGTAATATTTATGACCAACACAAGAGGTTTGTCTGCTCTTTTCTTTATTAGCCTACTCTCTTCTCCATCTCCCCTCTATATTTTCTTCCTTCTCCAATCCCTATGTCTCCCACTCTTCAACAATCCTTACATTTTTCTCTCCAACTCCCCTCTCTGCTTATCCCCACTTTTCTTCTTCTTCCCCACATCTCTCTCCCCGTCTCCCCTCTCTGCCTCCCTCTCTCTCCTGCTCCTTTCACCCTGGGCAGACGAGCTATGAAGACGTTGTGGCAATGACAAAGTAATCTGTGAGGGTTAGATAACGTCACCTGGCTTCGTCCTCACAGCGGGTCTGGAAGGGACGGGACTGGAAGGGAAAGGAGGGGTCTGGAAGGGACTGGAAGGGAAAGGAGGGAACTGGAAGGGAAAGGATGGGTCTGGAAGGGAAAGAAAAGGTCTGGAAGGGAAAGGAGGGGACTGGCAGGGAAAGGAAGGGCTGGCTGGCAGGGAAAGGAAGGGCTGGCTGGAAGGGAAAGGATGGGTCTGGAAGCGAAAGGATGGGTCTGGAATGGAAAGGATGGGTCTGGAAGGAAAAGGATGGGTCTGGAAGGGAAAGGATGGGTCTGGAAGGGAAAGGATGGGTCTGGAAGGGAAAGGATGGGTCTGGAAGGGAAAGGATGGGACTAGAAGGAAAGGAGGGGACTGGAAGGAAAGGAGGGGACTGGAAGGAATGGAGGGGACTGGAAGGAATGGAGGGGACTGGAAGGAATGGAGGGGACTGGAAGGAAAGGAGGGGAGGGGACTGGAAGGAAAGGAGGGGAGGGGAAGGGAAAGGAGGGGAGGGGAAGGGAAAGGAGGGGAGTGGATGGGAAAGGAGGGGAGTGGAAGGGAAAGGAGGGGACTGTAGGGGACTGGAAGGGAAAGGAGGGGACTGGATGGGTCTGGAAGGGAAAGAAGGGGTCTGAAAAGGAAAGGAGGGGTCTGGAAGGGAAAGGAAGGGATTGGAAGGGAAAGGAAGGGACTGGAAGGAAAAGGAAGGGACAGGAAGGGAAAGGAGGGGACTGGAAGGGACTGAAATGGGATGAAGGGACTGAAAGGGGATGAAGGGGTCTGAAAGGGGATGGGGATGTCTGAAAGTGAAAAGAAGGGTCTGAAAATGAAAGGATGAAACTCATTCCCATTTTGTTTTTCTTTCCCTTTCATTTCCCCTTCCTCAGTTACTCCCTCAATTCCCGTATTTTCGTTGATTTTGCTCTTTTCCTCTTTATCTTTATCTACAACTTACTCTTCATGTTTTGTTTTTTTCTGTCTGCTTCCATTTTTTCGTTCAAGAGTTACTCCCTCTCTCTTTCACCTCTTGTTTTACTCTCCATTCCTTTCCTGTTGTGTTATTTTTGTTGTTTTCATCCTTTACTTATTCACCTCTGTAACTTCTCTGCTCAATGGTTCATGTGTGTTTATGTGGGAAACGACGAGGTGGGATTCTGAAGGGTCATGGAAGGGTGGTGATGAGGGCCAAGGAGGGGTGGTTAGGGGGAAAGGGTAAGGGTAGGTAGAGGGGTGAGCGGGGTAAGGGTAGGGGGGTGAGAGAGGTAAGGGTAGGGGGGTGAGCGGGGTAAGGCTAAAGGGGATGAGAGGGGTCAGGGTGGGTTGGTTAGAGGGAAGGGGTAGTTAAAGGGAAAGGGTAAGGGTAGAGGGGTAAGAGGGGCCAGGGTGGGTTGGTTAGAGGGAAAAGGTGGTTAGAGGGAAGGGGTAGTTAGAAGGGAAGGGGTGGTTAGAGGGAGAGGGGTCAGGGCAGGGGGGTGAGAGGTGCCAGGGAGGGGCCATCGATAGCTGAGCCTCTCAGCACGACTCTGCAGATCATCCAAACCAGAATATGATAACAATAAATACAATTCTTCTCTCTATAGAAAACATCACAGCGATATTCCCTTAATTCTGAATTGGTTACGACCCAGCCAATATACATTTCAGAACAATCTTTTTATATTTCATATACAGTAATGTACATTAAAATCTTTTACATTAAATCGTCTATTAGTTCCACTTTCTTCTCCATTTTTGATTACCAAACGACAACAGCATTACAAGCTGACATCGACTGCATACAGGATATAAAGATATACCCATTCACAATAACAAGCTTTCCACTCTAGTATAACATTAGTACACAATGATCCTAAGTCGTTTCTCTTCTAACTCCTGTTCCACCATCTCTTCCTCCTCCCATTTATTTAACATTCTTTCATGGTGGCTGTTTAATAATAGTTTAACCAAATTGGTAAGCACCAACAGTATACTTTAGGCACATATAAATTATGTTCTCCGTTGGCTGTCCAGTACATGCATAGGTGTGTGTGTTTTTTTTTATTAAAAGTTTTTATGTTGTGCTTTGTAATCATCACCTTCCTTTTCTTACTTCTCTTTCTCCTCTTCACCAAGGCAAGATATTCAGCCAAGGAACTTCAACAAAGGGCTGGCGAGGCAGGGGCTGACAGGACCCCAGCTTCAAGTATGATGTGAGGAGCGAGCCACAGACAAACACCTGAGGAATTGCACAAACGGATCCCTGGCCGCCCATATCGCCTGAGTAATTTTTCATAGCCGTCAGTCTCTCGGGAGGAACCTGGCGTGTGTGTGTGAGTGTGTGTGTGTGTGTGTGTACACCTTTATTCTTTGGTTCGCCTCCTCCTCCTCCTCCTCCTCCTCCTCCTGCTTTGCATATGCGTGGTTGGCGCTAATCTGCGAAGAGAGACGCTTCGTAAAATTGCTCGGCGTGCTAAAACTTACAGCCAATAACTCGTGCTGATGATCTGGCACGTAAGAACCCCGCAAACGCCACGAATAATCAACACCGGCCTGAAAAATAATCCATTGGTCCGGAACACGCACACACGCCATGGCCGGGGAGGGCGTTCCATCACTCTTTTTCCCGTGCGAGAGCTGGCAACCCACACCCCGAGTCCAGCCGCGACGCCCCGTAGCGAGCGTAATGGATGGACCCCTGAGGCAGAGAGGCGCCGTGGTTGTCTCCTTATTGGTTTTTCCGCGCCTTGAATTGATAATGGTGGGTTAGTGGAGGTCACGCCCACCACTGAGAGGCCCCAGGTCACGCCTATTCCGGTGACGTCGCTGTCTGGCCCCTCCAACCTTCACTCCCTTACTAAAACTGGTATCACACACAACCAACCTTTTTCCTCATTCGTCCAATTTATTTTCAGAGGGTTGAAGAACACCAGCGAATGTGAAGGATGCAAATCGTCTCAAAAACTGGGGAGAGAGAACTAAGGAACTGTGGGCTCATGTGATGGACCCTTAACTTCAAATCTTCTCTCTATACTTAGTAAAAATACTAATGTTATTCATGGTATATATAAACTCGCCAAATATGTTCTAATTACTCCCTTCAAGATAACTTCACCTTTAGTATTCTTACTCTAACTGACGTCAGACGATTTTACTCATGAAGAAATATTTCGAACCACGTTGGTTAAGATTATCTCGATTTACCACCAACACGTCAATTCCAACCCAACAATTTTACTCTGACTAAAGCCAGTTAATTCAGCTTTCCATGGAATAGACGAAAAACTATACAAAATCCATTTAGTTAGACGACTAAATAGATAAACAAACTTCTTTCCTAATTCACTAATGTCTAAACCTAATATGAAGAACCACAGACGTAAAACTGATGATGATGATAATGATGACGACGACTAAGCCACACTCCCTCTTATTTTAGCCCACAAACAAAACAGTCTTATAGGTTACAAAATAATATTCCCTGGCCAACACTTACGAAACAACAACCCACTCCAACCAACCACTGTATAACCACCACACCTTGATATCATTCTGGCCTCGATGTGTGTAATAATAATAGTGCCTCCTCTTACACGCCACGACAGATAAATAACACGCCTCTTGCACAACACACGCGCACATAATATTGTAAGTCTGGAGGGAAACTGGCGATGTTGGTTCCATGTCACGCATTCCTTGAGACCTGTTATGGGGGAATCAGAACAGATAATGCTTGGAGGAGGAGGAGGAGGAGGAGGAGGAGAAAGAGGAGGAGGAGGAGAAAGAGGAGGAGGAGGAGAAAGAGGAGGAGGAGGAGGAGAAACTTGGGAGGGAAGAGAGAAGAAATGATTTTAAAGGAAGTAAATAAAGTTAGCCTTCGAAATAAACAGATTTAGTGACAAAAAAAAAATAATTAAATAATAAAAATAGTGAAAACAAATGAAAAAGTTAAATAATGATGCAAATATAATCATATATAGAACATCATATAGGAGAGTGAAAGATTAATAAACAGAATAATGGAAGAAAGAGATCACCCAACGGAAAAGTTCTAAATAAATGACAACTTCTGGAAAAAATATGAATAAAAACATGGAAAGAAATTATTGCTGATGAGGTGAATGAATTGGTGTTGAAGAAAAGCTGATGAAGATACGAATGAAGATAATGAATGAAATATGGATGATTCGTAATAATTTCAGATTAAAGATGAAATAGATGAAGGGAGCGGATAAAGGTAGTGATAGGATAACAGAACAAGCGATTAAGTATGGAATAAAAAACGAAACTGAAGGTCGGGTGTAGACAAGTTATATTTCCGCTGGTTGTCCCTTTTTGCTCCTTCTAAACCCCAACTACCCTCATCACCCCATCACCCCTCCCCCACTCCTATGCAGCTAAGACCTCCCCCATCCGACCCACTCACTGTCCTCATAATTTATCAGATAATGGTGAGCCCCCTAGACCGTCCCCAGCCCCCCAAACACACCCACCCCACCTCCTCGTTATTTAGGTCGTATTTATCCATCTTGTCTTCAGCGTGGCTCTTTCCGCTCGCATTCTACCCCAATAACTTGATATTACTCAGATATTCGGGAAAATGTTGTTTGGGGAGGGAGGGAGGAAGGGAGGGACTTCCGCTTGGGTCGAGGCAGCAGTACTTCATATGACAGTTCTCCGAGGCTATTCCAGCTGTTATATACAGTCATGTAATTGTTTTATGAGTGGTAGCCCTTATGAGTGGCAGCAAATAGCATAAGCTATTATATATTGCTTGTAATACTTGGACATGTAGAATGCTTCCCTTTGAGAAGAAAATAGTTTGATGTTTTTCTGAGAATAGTTTGATTAACTTGTAATAATACGAAAATGTGTGTGGACAAGAATCTCAATGTAATTATAATAATAATAATGAAACCCGGATGATTTCATATAGTCAAAACATATTCATCGATAATTACAGTAAGTTTTTCTCCGTCACAGTACTCTTTCTTCAGCCTGGCTACTTTCCTTTCCAGTACAAGGCTCCTTCCCCAACACGAAGATCTCTACAATACATCATTCCCTCTCCAACACAATATTTCCACTATACAACATACCATTCCCTTTACAACACAATATCGATAACAGCATTCCCTCTCCATTACAATATTCCCTTTCCCGTACAATATTCCTTCTCCAATACAGTATCGTCTGTGCACCACAAGACACCATTCGTAAAAAACACAGACATCGTGTATAACCAACACAAGATTCACTCCGTCACTAAAACACAAACACAAAACCGGAGCAAATCTCGACCATCAGTGTACTGTATTGTTCGACTGATCAGTTTCGGATTAACGTATTTGTATTCCCAGTTTTAAAAAATACAAATAAATAAATAAATAAATAGATTAATTAATAAAATGGCGTACGTTTTGCTCTGTGGTATAAACATCGTTGGTATACCTGGAGTAACTGATTCCTCCAAAATATTCCAAGCAACAGGCCACTATTATTGTTGTTAATCTGGTCCTGTTTCCTGACGTACTTTGGAGGAATCAAGGAAGTCCAGTATATCAAAAGTGTACTGTCTCCTTAGGGGCGACTGTTGGTGGTGAATTGGTGGCCCCGGATTCCTCCAAAGTGTACCAGAAAACAAACATCCTCAGTATAGGTACCTTCTTGTAGCGACACATTTTGGATGAATCGATAGCCTCCAGTTCGCAGACTAGTTCACACGGGCCTAAAATTACCCGTGCCTGCCTGCGAAATGCCTATGGTGTGTGTGTGTGTGTGTGTGTGTGTGTCTGTGTGTGTGTGTATGTGTGTGTGTGTGTGTGTGTGTGTGTGTGTGTGTGTGTGTGTGTGTGTGTGTGTGAGTTTTGTGAGCGCTTGAGTGTTCTTGTGTTTGTGTGTGTGTGTCTGTGTGAGCGCTTGTGTGTGTGTGTGTGTGTGTGTGTACAGCTGCTGAGAACAAACAGATAGAGTTTTCAAGCCTACCATATGTACTGTTTATGGGATGTCAGATTGTTGACGGGGAAAGGAAGTACAGGCGGGGTAGGGAGGGAAGGACTTGTTAATGGGATCGCCAGGGGAACATCATAATCTCACCACCTGAATAAAACAACAACAACAACGACGACGACGACAACAACAGCAGCAGCTCAACGGTATACGACAAGAGATGATCGACCACGGGGGTGACTACAGCAACGTGAGTGATTTAAAATACGACAGTGACCACGAATATGATCCAACGACGGTGATAAATACGATGACAATTACTCTAATCATCGGAAAATGAATCTGTGACAATATCATCATTTACAAAGACCATTAAAACAACAACAACAACAACAACAATAAAGACGACGAGGGCCATTTCATTCATACCCTATATACATTCATTTGATATATTTCAAGGGCGCCTTTGTAATCATTGTAATTTGTATATTAGAATAATCACAGGTGGATTACACTGTTTTGGAAGTCACATGGGTTTCTTCTTACCATTTGCTTCATTCATGGGAGTGTGAATTTCAATCCAACAACTGTATTTGTTCTTTATCTTTGTAGGGTAATTTTTACATATAGATTGGTCGACGCAAGATGGTATGATTATATAAACCAAGAAGAAATGTGTAGATTAAACAGAGGAAGTAAGAAACTAACCAACACGGGAAATTAAGGGAAGGGATCTAACTAAGACGTCGACCATCATAACAGAAAAAAAAATAGAAAGAAGAAGAGGGATCGACCGGACAGCCCAGAAATTGACTTGGACGAGGAGGGCAAGTGAGATGGGACTACAGGTGGGAAGGAGGGAGGGAGGGTTGGTGGGTTTAGAGGCAAATAGGAGGTTGGTCGAAATGAAGGTGATAATTTCCGGAGATGGAAATTGCAGGCCTTTTGTGAAGAGCGAGGGGAGGAGGACGAGAGAGCTAATGAAGAAATAACAGGGGCAAACACAGCGGTGGCAGAGTAGAGTGCTGGTGTGTGTGTGTGTAGAAAGGGAAACAACTGAATGCTCTCTCGAATAGTCATGACGAATATTAATGTCTGGTTTGATGTGATTCAGTGAGAAGAATAAGTAAAGATAATTATTTGGCATCACTTTATTTTAATGTTGTACTCTTTTGCTAGTAACCCTTATATACCACTATACCCTACCCACGTCTCTACTGATGCCCATGTCCCTACTATTACTACTGCCCATGTCCCTGCTTCTACTACTATTACTGCTACCCTTACCTATAGCCCCCATCCCTACCCCTGGCCATGTCCCTACTACTACTTCTACCCATGTCCCTGCTACTACTACTATTACTGCTACCTTTACCAATAGCCCCCATCCCTACCCCTTTTCCCTCCTCTATTTCATCCTTCACCCTCCTTTTTTTTTCATCCTCCCCTTTCCTCTTTTCCATCCTCCCCCTTCCTCTCATCCTTCCCTTTCCTCTTTTCCGCCCTTCCTCTTTTCCATCCTCCCCCTTCCTCTCATCCTTCCCTTTCCTCTTTTCCGTTCTCCCTTTCTCTATTCTTTCCCTCTGTTCCTCGCTGGAGTGTACTGAGAGATGTGGCAAAATGGCGTCGGTGGCAGTCATCATAATATTACACACTTACACACACACACACACACACACACACACACACACACAAATAGATACGTGCACACTTACACAAAGCTAGTGAGTTAGATGTGTCTTCCGGGAAACTGCTAATTTCAACAGACCTTGTCCTTCACGGGCCTCGGGTATTCGTTCCTCTTCAGCATAAAACGCAATTCCATTTTTTCCTACACCTAAGTTATAAGTACAATTTATGAAGGTGACATCATCAGGAAGGAGCTGAAGCATTAATCTGTATCTGTTCTTCTTAGGTATTATTAATGCATGGAACAAACACGATAATTAAGCTAAATATATAATTCAGAATGTTCACACTTATGACAATTACATCACCTACAGACTACAGGAGTTACAGACTAAACGAATGGGTATTATATATATATAATAAAATATATTAAATATGATGATAAAACTGTATCATGATTATAGAGACTCACCCTCACCCTCTCTTTTTCTCCCTTATTCAGTTATTATTCAACCTCACCCCTCACCCTGATTAAACCCATTCCCACGTGACTATCCCACCACCCTCACCCCCACCTTTATTACCTTTATCCAGCCCCACCTTCACCCCTCACCCCTAACCAAATCCCCTTTCCATTGTCCCCCACCCTCACCCCTTTTTTCTGCAGCCCCTCACCCATTCTTTCCTTCCTTACCAGCCCCAACTTTACCCTCACCCTCATCACACCCCCTTCCCACTGTCCCTCACCCTCACCCCTTCCTCTCCTCCCTTTTGCAGCCACTACGTAAACCTTACCCTCATCACACCCCTTTCCCTTTGTCCCTCACCCTCACCCCTTCCTCTCCTCCCTTTTGCAGCCCCAACTTCACCTTCACCCTCATCACACCCCCTTCCCACTGTTCTCCTGCCACTTGCCACGTCGTCCTCTGGATTTACTGCGAGAGGAACCTGGGATGGACGGGGAGATGTGATGGACAGCAGCCGACAGGAGTTAAGATTTGTGCTGACGGACAGACGGGAGAAGAAAGGAAGAGAGAGAAAGCAAAGGAGGTGTGTGATGAGGAGGGAGAGAGAAAATGATTTGGTGGTGAGGGAAGAGACAGGAAGCGAGTGATCCAGATACGAAGATGATTAGAGATGAGAGACAACATGAGATCCGTTTTGATCTGCGGATGTTCTTTAATTCCCGAGTACGAGACGGGGGGTGGAAGAAACCACGGTTCATGGACCGTGGAAGAAATATTAGATGGTCACAAAACGAAGGAATAATGATGTGCTTGTGTGGTTGCCTACTCTCTACTGATATAATCTACATTGTGTCACCATGCAGGTATGGCACAAGATGAATCAAATAGTTTTTTCTATCTTAAAATTTACATGAGTAAAACTATGACACAGGTAATTTTCATTTAATGTTCAGTATTCGTGCCACTTCTAATTTATGTGCATGCGTTTCAACTTTAAAATATACAGGATATTTCATTCCCCTTTATGAACACAAATTCTATTGAGCTACGAGTTACCGACAAACATTAGAAGAGGGATGTGAGGGCAGAAACATATGTTCACCACTGTACCTACAAGGAATGTATACACTCATACTCGTAATCTCCTCCTCCTCGTATTCTCCTCCTCGTATCCTCCTCCTATCATCCTCCTATCCTCCTCCTCTTATCCTCCTTCTCCTCCTCTTCTCACATTCCAATCAGTGCTCAGCCGATGAATCCCTAATCATTACCGCTCTATATCGTCAGGGTGATGATTTCCCATTCAATCCGCGGCCGTAACTCATGCACCAACTATCTATATAACTACAGTACCCTTTGCAGCACCATGGCAGCACCTGGATATAAAAGGAAGCCCAGAGATAACATCGATACCCACAGTCGCTCCAGCAGTACCCAATCATCTGATAGCAATACCCTGTTTATTTATCCCTCTCGTAAACACAAGACCACAAACAGAAACATTACTTGGTTGGGCTTTGTCTCCCCGTTGCCCCCCCCCCCCCACAACCCCCGTGATTAATAAGGGACCCGTGATGTTGACGTCGGCGAAATGGAGGATACTGATGCCTCCTTATCATGCCACAAATCAGCAACTACATACTGGAGTCTGTTTCCCGGCATTATTTTGAAGGAATCAGTAACCTCCACCTCGCTTACACTGTCTTGGCCCACTTAACACACCGACATGTGGAGGAATGGGCTGGAGATTTGTTAGTGTTCCTTGAGAGTGAGATGTGGGACAAGATCAATAGACTATACTATTGGTCTTGATGTGGGACTCACTCGATCCACTCTGAACGATGGAGAGATAACGTTGGGTTTCCACTGTTTGGTCTGGATGTGAACTCATTTCGTCAGGGGGGGGGGTCTATATTTCGTCAGCGTACTGTAGGCTTCTGATTCGTTCAAACTGTGTCACGAAACAGACTACAAACACATCAGTCAGCACATTGTGTGTTCTCCAGAATCGGTTGAAGGAATAGATAAATTCGCTGTTAACAATACTTTTATCCCTTTAACTTGGGTTCATGATGTGTACCCTCCTAGTTCAGCCTTACAGTACTTATAAAGAGTAAAAATATGATCAGGATGTGGAAACTACCGAATCCCACTAAATCTATGGAACACAAACGAATTGACCATGAACAAAAATTAATAATAAATAATCTTGTTTCCTGGCATAAGTTGGATGTATATGAACAGTTCTCCAGTCTGACAGAGGACGGGGAATTAAAGATGAGGGACGAAGGCTAATTTTATATTCACACCTTGGCTCTCTGTGCCTATTTTCACGGCCCTCAGTTCCACTCCAACATGTCACTGCGTACAAATTAAACCCGTCGGTGCGAATTTAGTTCCCGAAGAGAGAGCGAGTGGTCCCCTTTGGTTTGGACTTTACTTTGGTTTAGTTTGGACTTTTGGTCTGGTTTTTTGTTTGTTTGGTGAATAATTTTGTTTTTGTTTATTCCTGTTGATATATGACATCACTTACAGGCCCTGAAACTCAAAATATCCACCATCAGGCAAAACAGATAAGCATCCTCCATTTATTTTCAATAGATAATTTACCACTATGATATAAAGATTCTGCATTTATACAAAGTGCCTATTTTTAATGAGGGAAGCTGACTGGAAGGATGTCTAAGTATTTGCACATCATATTATACCACAGGATGTGAAATGTGAACAAACCATCACAATGCAAGAAAATGAGGAAAGTGACATTTAAGATGGCAAGAGAAGGAGGGGAATGGTGGTGCAACGTGACGGGAGCGTGGGAAGCAACAACAAAAAGAGGATGAAAACGGGAAAGAGAGGCCAAAGGTGAGGAGAAAGGAATAGAAGAGACTGAGAGGATCCGTGATGTGAGGTGGAACTAGACGCTGAGAGGCATATTATGTAAGAGTGGAATATAGGCAAGAAAAACACCAGAGTAACACCAGCGGTCCTTCCTGCCGACCAGTGCACTGAGGCAACATACTAACAAAATTAAGTACTGTACACAAGAATAGCTAACTATTTATAGGAGAGAGAGAAAAGGGGGGGGGGGAGGGGGGGGGGAGGGGGGGAAGTTAAAGGGACTAGGAGAGAGAGAGAGAGAGAGAGATAGAGAGAGAGAGAGAGAGAGAGAGAGAGAGAGAGAGAGGAGGCAGACAGAGACAGAGTGAGGGGAGAGAGAGGCGCCAGGTAAGCGAGGCTGTAGTGAGATGATCTGACTTGGAGATTCCCTCAGATGAAGATGTTATGGGTTCAGGGGATGATGGGTAGGCTTAGTGTAGGTGTAGAGAGTGTGAAGGGGGAATACAAGGACGGGCATGGATGGCTCGATATTGGAGGTGTGGGGGTGTATGTTTGGGAGGGGTTGGTTTGATGGAGGTGTTGGTTTGAGAGGGATGAAGTTGTGGGTTTGAGAGGGGTGGGGATGTATAATTGAGAGGGATAGGGGGTGTTGGTTTGAGAGGTGTGGGGGTGTTTGTTTGATAGAGGTGGGGATGGTGGTTTGAGAGATGTGGAGATGTAGGTTTCAAAGGTATGGAGGTGTGCTGTTTGAGAGGTGTGGTGATGTTGTCTTGAGAGGGGTGGGGATATTGTTGTTGTCTTAAGGTGTAGGGATGTTGTTGGTCGGAGAGGGATGAGAGGGGATGAAGAGGGGTAGAGAGAAGAGGATGGGATGAAGAGGGGTAGAGAGAAGAGGATGGGATGAAGAGGGGTAGAGAGAAGAGGATGGGATGGAGCTGGCTGTGTGACTCTTGATACTGTGTTGGATGGGGAGATGAGGAAGGATGAAGGTGTAGGAAGTGAGGGTGTGTGGGAAGTGAGGGTGTGTGGGAGTGAAAGTGTGGGAAGTGAGGGTGTGTGGGAGGGAGGGGTGGGAGTGGGGGGGGTGTTGGGAAGTGAAGGTGTGAGTAAGTGAAGGTGTGAGTAAGTGAAGGAGTGGGGAAGTTAATTAAGGTGTGTTGAGGAAAGAGTTTATTTCAATGAGTGTTGTTATATATATATACAATGTATCAAACGGGTTACACCTCCCAAGGAGCTCCCAGGGAATATTTAGTGATTCCATCAAGCGGTGAGGTGTCAAACTCTACGGATAACTTACACTTATGTTCAAACCGATCTGGGCCGCAAATCAGATAATTGTTGGGAAACTTTCTAGAGTAACTCTTATATACATAATATTGATATGGAAATATAACACATTTATTAATTATATTAATATCTTATGTTATTATTGAGCTTTCAATCACACTGAATAGCTGGAGGTGCTATTAGAAGTGAGAACACAGAGGTCCAGGAAGGTTAGGCCCAGACAGGTAAACACTCACTCACATCTGATTAATATTGGGGCCATATTTGGTAAGACTTCATCAAATAGACTATGAAAGGTTGAGATATACACACAGATGACAGACAGACACACTAGACTTAACACACAGTATAGACGAAAGTAGCAAACACGAACCTATGACTGAAAAACATGTATAAGGATAACAGCACTTCAAGGAGTCTAAGAGAGCTCGACAAACGTACTGTACTGGTGATAACATACAATCTGAAAACAGAACACATAACCACAAGGACAGTCGACAAAGTACAGTCACGAGCAATAATAAGTATACAGCTTAGGTTAAAGCTTTGAACTGTCCAATTCACCAACGAACTAATTCCAATGGAGATCCTATTGTGTATTTATTTACTGTTTCTATAGTATTCCAAGCACACCTGAATACTTATTAGTGCTCGTTTCCATAATCCAAGTGATATTGCATCGTTGATATATATTATACGGCTCGGCATCTATCCCTCATCTGTTCTCCAGGATCGATAATCATGAAAGGTTTTGAAGTGAGAGTTGTGTGTCGTAAATTCTTTTCTCTTTATATTCTAATTGGTCTGTAATATAGAGACGCCACGGAACAGACTCCCTCAGTATACATGTAGACTATATGGGTGTTGGTTTGGTGGCACAGACTATGGAGAAATCAGTGTTCCCAAATTCCCCACCGAAATCTTAGTCCCTGAAGATATTTATGACCATCAGACTAATCAACCTCTCTATATAAATTAAGATCCGATTGTTGCCAAGGAGAGGTTATCTATCACCTCCACTTCATTCACACTGATATTCACGTACGATACTGTCTGGGAACTGGAGGATACGATACTGATTCCTTCAATCGGTGCACAAAAACAGTCCATGCACCTGAAACCGAGACTGTCTGTTTCAGGATCCGTTTTGGAGGAATCAGTAGCTCCAAATCGCCATCAACGTCTTACTCACATTAAAAGAATCTACCTCTCTCATGAATACCGGTCTAGGAGGTTGTTGACGCAGTGTTGCCAAATCAGCAGTTTTTTCACTAGACATGATATGATTTTTCAGAGTTTGGTAGTATCATTTTTAAAGCACTGGAATCATAGTTATCTCATGCACACCTGAAAACCATCACTCTGCAGTTACACATAATAAAAAGCTCCTTGCAGCACCGTAAATGTACTGAATGGACCGCTGTAAACACGCTAAAATGGTCCTCGTCTTTGCTTACAAGTTTACCAGTGAGCGTGGTCGGGTCTGGGAGGCCGGGAGGTGAATGTCGGTGAGATGCTGCCAAGGTCCCTTTTTTTTCTTCCCTCTCTCTGCTATAGTTGTAATTTAGCGCGTTTTATGTGTCTCTCTGGAGGGCTGTGAGCGGGAAATTGCAGGGTCGGCCTGGTCGTTATACCGTAGTGATGGCGAGAGCGTCTATCATTACCCGATGAGACTCTGTGTGTATCTCTTCCACTTGGCTGCCGTTTATAGTTTTTTGTGCATCCAGTTATTGGTGTAAGTGGCCGGCGTTGTGTATACTGCGCCGAGTAAATTAGCATCTAATGTTCACAAAGACCGCTTCCACTGGCATAATTTTGTGTGTGAATGTTGGTGCTTGGTCCTCAATGACGATACTGTTTGGAGTGGTGGCCCTCAGATGCTTTGGTGGACCATAAGGTTTTCACTTTCTTTACACTGAAATATTATTAACCTTCATCTTCTGGATAATGGTGAAGGACATCTCGGCTGACGATACTATTCGGATGTCTAAAGTTAAAGCATCGATTTTTTTTAATGTGGATATCTTTCACTTTCATAATGCAAAATAAATTTAATTAAGGCTTTATAATTAACTAGAAATGTCCTCATGCTAAGTTACCCACGTCCCCCAACCTTCAGCCTCCAAGATACTCTAGTATAGCCGGCTATCTAATTGACTTACACAACATACATACATGCAAATACAATGATCGACAATTTCAGTAGTATAGATACATGAGAGTCTGGATTTATATTAGCAATTCCAAAACTATCGTCTGAGTGTTGATTGTCAGAAGATACGAACGGTAAAATTGTACTTGTGGCAACTAATGTATCATCAGTGAGTGAGAGTTATGGTAATTCCTTTATCCCACAAGTCGGAACACTCATTATTCAAATTATTGGTTGAAATTGGAGAATGGCAACTCAAGGCACAGAACAGGGGAGAGGAGATAACTTTACATACCAGTGTCGATTGTTTGAGTAAAGAGTTAATGTATTTTTGAGCAGGATTAGATTCCATGCACGTCTCCAAATTATCTCCGTGAGTGCCAGTGGTAGAAATTACACAGATTCAGAGTTTCCGATGTGTGTTGGTTAGAGAACAAATAGAGATGGATCAATAGGTTTTAGACAGA
>JAWQEG010000577.1:2500-107455 GCA_033782935.1 Petrolisthes cinctipes
TAATACAAATAATAATAATAATAAAATAATAAAAATAAAATAATACTAATACTAATATTTGGTAAGTCTGTTTGGTATGGTAACATGTGTTCTCTCATTCTTAATAATATACATACAATACTTTATATAGTCTTCTCTTTACTTACTGTGGCCTCTACGTTTTTATGTGTTTACAGTAACTCTTTTATCCCTTGCCTAGACGTCTGTATTGGGTTCCCAGAATTGTTAAGTGTTTGGTAGGGATCGAGTTTTTCTTCTTTTTCCACACATTGCCAAAGGGTGGAGTCATTGCAATCGGGTCTGGGGATATTATTTTGTTGTTAAGTGTTTTTTCGAGGCCCATAAAAAGGGGAAAATATTGTATAGACACAAAGTTTCTCTCTATATATATACGGTATTGTTAAGTGTGCCTTGACATATTGTTTTGGAAGCGTTTTTGCAGACCACTCCTCTACCACTCCTTTTTTTTTCTTTTCCTCTTCCCTTCCTTCTCCTCTTTTCCTTTTCTATCCTCTTTTTTCCCCTCTTCTCTTACTCCTTCTTTTTCCTTCTCCCCCTCTTCCTCCCCCCTTCTTTCTCCCCCCTTCTTTCTCCCCCCTTCCTTTTTCCTCCTCCTCCCCCCTCCTCCTCCTCTCCTCTCCTCTCCTCTCCCTCTATCCTTCTCCCCTTCTCTATCCTCCTCTTCCTCCCTTCTCTATCCTCCTCCTCCTCTCCTCCCCCCTCTTCTTCCCCCTTCCTCCTCCTCCTCCCTGACTCACGTTGTTCTTGTGTTGTTGGCACGGGTCTGGGGGGTTGGGGTGGGGGGGAGTCTGTGGGTTGTGGGGGGGGTGGGGGTCTGGGGGTAAGGTACAGTACATATTCCGACTCGTTTTTAGGTCTATTCCGACTCGTTTTTAGGTCACCGGTTGAAGAGACACAGTACGAGTAGTGGTAGTGTATTGTACTCAGGTTATGGTACACACACACACACACACACACACACACACACACACACACACACACACACACACACATATATATATATCTTGACACTCCATACCCTGTTTCTATCATCCCTTTCATTCTCTCTCTCTCTCTCTCTCTCTCTCTCTCTCTCTCTCTCTCTCTCTCTCTCTCTCTCTCTCTCTCTCTCTCTCTCTCTCTCATTGAATATTACCCTTTCCCTCTTATTCATCTCTCCTCCTTCCTCCTTGAATACTCTCGCCTGTTCTTCCTTCTTCTTTACCTTTTCTCTAATGTTGCCTTTGCTTCCTCTTCCTGGTATAGGCTATTGTAGGAATGCGTGCTGTTAATGCCTTGCCTGCTTGCTTTGCTTGTCTGCCTAACTACCTAATTACCTGCCCTCCTGTCTGCCTGTGTGACTGCATAACTACATATTGTATTTGTCTGCCTGCCCGTCTTTCTGTCTATCTGTCGATCTATTTATCTGTCTGCAGAACTACTTACTCGACTGCCTACCTGTCTGTCTATCTGTCTGTGTGTCTTGTATAATTATTTACTTACCTGTCCTCCTGTCTGTCTTCTGTATAAATATTTACTTACCTGTCTGTAAGTTTCTGTCTACCTACCTACCTACCTACCTATTCGTCTGCCATCGTACCTACCTACCTATTCGTCTGCCATCGTACCTACCTACCTATTCGTCTGCCATCTTACCTACCTACTTATTTGCTTGCCATCCTACCAACTTACCTACCTACCTACCCACCTACCTATCTACCTACCTATTCGTCTGCCATCGTACCCACATACCTACTTACCTACATTCCCCCTTACTCCCTGTCTCACACCTTAACCCATATCCAAACCCTTACAACACTTCCACTGGCCTTGAACTTTCCCCTCACACCTTATCAGATAGCAAAAAGTCACATCTCCATTATATAACTCAGCATTTAATTCGTATGATGTGGCAAAAAAAAAAAATATATATAAAATAAAAACACTAAGCCTGAATAAACCTGAGGAACGAAGTAATAAGAGTTTGAGAAGTGGGACAGTAAATAAAAGGAAAGGAGGGACAGTAAGTACGAAAGAAATAGTAGGAAAGGAGGGACAGTAAGCATGGAGGAAATAGAATGAAAGGAGGGACAGTAAGTACGAAAGAAATAGTAGGAAAGGAGGGACAGTAAGTACGAAGGAAGTAGAAGGAAAGGGGGGGACAGTCGAAGGAAGATAATAGAGTGGCTCTGGTACAAAAGAGCGCCCAAACTCCTTAATAATATAGAAAGTGACATCACGTGCAACCGGCGTTCTCAACATGATGACTGCCTGGGCTACACGTTTATAGGGTAGAGTCAGTCCGGGAAAACACGTGACGTCATGGTGTGTGTGTGTGTGTGTGTGATTGTGACGTCACGGCGTTTTGGTGACGTCAGAGGAGAGCTGAGTTCCTGTTCCATACCGGATTGTTAGCAGGATTAACTTATTATTATTATTATATTATTTTTATTATTGTTATTATTATTATATTATTGTTATTATTATTATTATTATTGTTATTATTATTTATTATTATTATTATTATTATTGTTATTATTGTTATTATTATTGTTATTATTATTATTGTTATTATTATTATTGTTATTATTATTATTATTATTATTATTATTATTATTATTATTATTATTATTATTATTATTATTATTAATGATATCATCATTCAAACCGTGGGGGGGGGGGGGATAAACACAATAAAATAACAGACCAAGACTAGGAATGCCCAGTGAAGCAATCCATCCACAACAAACAGTCAGTCACTCATCCATTAAAGGCCACAAAAATTCCTAGAACACACACACACACACACACACACACACACACACACACACACGGTGGAAGCTTCCCGTGATATCACCTCAACTTATCATCGTGTAAAATATATAAATGTCAGTGACGTCACACATCCACACACGCAGGCAGGTACTGGGAATGTGTGTGTATGTGTGTTTTTTTTTTATGCCTACCTTAGCGAGTGTGTGTGTGTGTGTTGTTTATGCCTACCTTAGCGAGTGTTGTGTGTGTGTGTGTGTGTGTGTATGTGTGTGTGTGTGTGTTTTGTTTATGCCTACCTTGGCGTGTGTGTGTGTGTGTGAGATTTGTTTATGCCTACCTTAGCGTATGTGTGTGTGTGTGTGTGTTAAAGTGTTTACGTGAGTATTAGCAGGTATATGAGAACCAACGTGAAAGAATGTGTGTGGGTGAAAGTGTGTGCCCGTGTGTGAGAGAGAGAGAGAAAGAGAGAGACTTCCTCTCTCTTTCTGCAGTTTTCAGGTACAAGGAAGCCTTTTAAACTCTCCTCTGTGTGTGTGTGTGTGTGTGTGTGTGTGTGTGTGTGTGTGTGTGTGTGTGTGTACTGCTGCTGCTATTTCTGTTCATTGTTTTGTGTCACTGAGGGCTATTACATATACATCCTATTCCCCCTTCTCTCCCTTCCCTATATTCACACCTTAAAAGTATCCTGTTGCTATTTTTGTGTGTGTGGGTCGTGTTTTGTGGTGGTGGTGGCTGTGGCGAGGGTCATTTAGAGAGCCCATCACTGTTATCAACGGCACAGGACAACAATTTTACTGCACACACACACACACACACACACATATTTTCATGCTGGTGTAGTGTGTTGTTTATTTTGGTGATATCCAGTGTATTTTGTATGGTATAATGTAGTAAATTGTCGCCTAGTGAAGTGTTGTGTTGTTGGATAATGATGATGTAAACAAATATAGTACTCGTAGTGTACTCAAAATGTCATGGGGTTTATTATACTGTATTATTATAGTGAAGGGTTGGTTTGTTATTGTGGTGCATTTCAGTGTTATGTATGGTTATAGAGTGGTATGTTATAATGGTGGTGAGAGTGGTGTGAGGTGAGTGACTGTGAGAGGTGCTAAAGAGAGGTCAACACCAGTCCTTCACCCGAGTCTGATAGCCATGAGGTAACGGGGATTGGAGGTCTGTGTGTGTGTGTGTGTGTGTTACTCCAAACCATCGTACTCCTGTATTCATGTCGTTGCTACATACCTACATACATAGTACATACATAATTACATACATACAACACCTGTCCTTCAGTAGAGTGTGTACAGAATATACTTAAGAGAAAATATTTTTATTATTATTTTTGCTGAACTCGACCCCATGACTATCCACGTCACTGCCTTCTTTAGTGTTGTTGTTGTTGTTGTTATTACTGTATTGTGTGATATTGAATTAGTGTTTGTTTATGTTTGTGGATATACACTCGCAATCCAAAATATGTATCCAGGCTTCCTTCGAATAGCCTGATCGAGCATTAAGCGAGCTCAAGCAAATATGAAACAGCATAAACGTTGTAATTGCTTCATTAGTATGTCAAATTATTCGAAACTTCAACAAGACCTGGATACAAATTTTGCACTACGAGTGTACGTGGATATTTTTTATATAATATGTAGTGTACAATACAGTATTATTATTTTCCCGTATAATTGTGGAAGGGATGAGGTAAATTTATATTGGTGTTGTGAAGGAAATGAACGGATGAACAGACCCACAGGCAGGCAGGTGGGTAGGTAGGTAGGTCATGTGTGGAGAAGGCGAAGAGGATGTTTGGATAGGGGTCAAAGAGGAAGAGGAGGAAGGAGATGAGAGAGAGAAAGAGGAGAGAGGAAAGGTATGAAGATGGAGAATTGGGGTAGGAAGGAATAGGATAGGGAAAGGAGTGGAGAGGTTTGGTGTGTGTTCAAGGAGGAAAGAGTGTGTGTGTGTGTGTGTGTGTGTGTATGAAAGGACGAGAGGATGAAAGAGAAATGTGAGTGAAAGGAAGGAGGGAGGGATGAAAGGGAGGGGTTGGAATGTGTTTTGGAGAGATAGAATTGACGTAGCGAAGAGAAGGGAGAGAACAATGAATAAGAGAGAGAGAGAGAGAGAGAGAGAGAGAGAGAGAGAGAGAAGAGGAGGAGGAGGGGGATGGAGAGAGGAGGGAGGGGTTGTGGTTGGAGTATAGAGGGAGTGGGGTTGGGGGAGGGGGCATCAAGGCCAGGAGGAACGGGTTTCTGGCGAATGGAGGAGGTGGGGGGGATGAAGGGGAAGGGGCAGGAGGTGACAGGGGAGGGAGGGGAATTGTGGGGGGGAGAGGTGAGGGAGGGGACTTGAAGTCGTGCCGGCCGGCTTAAAAGAGGTGTGTGTGTGTGTGTGTGTGTGTGTGTGTGTCTGTTGGGTCTGTTTAGTGTATCACAATTGCATCCATTTCCTCCATCTTCAGTCCTTCATCCTCCAATCTCAAGCATGATATTTCCTCCGTTTCCGTTCACTCGTGTCCTCTGACCTCCTTCTAAACAGGTTGAGGGACGAAGGAAACCTTGACCGGAGATCGGAGGAAAGTCAATCATCCATCACAAATCCATGACCACTATGAAGGACATTATTAAATATATATATAGAGAGGAGAAGGAAGGGAAGGAAGGAATAGACACGAAATGGAATGATAAAACAAGGAAATGGGATGGAAGTGATAGGGAGGAAAGCGAAGGAAAGGAAGGAATAGAATGAAATAAAAAAGGAAATGGGGTGGAAGTTAATTTAAGGCGAAGGAAGGGAAGCGAAAGAAAGGAAGGAATAGAAATGGAATAAAATAAAAAAGGAAATGAGATGGAGGTGATAGGAAAGGGAAGGGAGGAAAGCGTAAGGAAGGAAGGAATACAAATGGAATGGGAAAGGACGGAAGTGGAGGGAAGGGAGGAAGAAAGGAATGGAATGAATATTTAACAAGGGAATGGTACGGAGGTGTAGGAAGGGACGGAAGTGAAAGGAAGCGACTCTTGTAACACCTCTCGTGGGGGTAACCTTGTGACCACATCCGGGAGGCACCTATTGTTTGTGTGTGTGTGTGTGTGTGTGTGTGTGTAGTAACTTGGATCGTCACGGTTTTATGTGTAATCTTGTGAGGTTCTCATGTGTTATATATATATATATTTTGTCTCATCTTCATGTAGAATTTTGTCACGGAACTATATATATATATATATAATATAATGTAACGGATCCATAAGTTATATTGGTCTTATAATAGGTAAGGGATGGAGTCCAACCAATAAAGAGAATAAACATGATGTAAATATAACGTGTTGTGCACCTAAAATATTGTCAAGGAAAAAAATGCAAGTTTATAAAATGTATGCAGTTTTCCTTGGTAGTGTTAGAGAGTGGCACGGTAGGTGTGAGGTTGTGTGGGTCGAGATTGAAGTCAGGGCAAGGAAAGGGGATAGCAAAGGGCAATGAGTGGTGGCCGGAGGGGGATAGGAGGGGTGACAGACGAGGGCAAGAAAGTGGGGGACAAAGAGGGCAAGGAAGGGGGACAGAAGAGGACAAGGAGGGAAAAGGAGAGTACAAGCAAGTGACTAACAGACCAGGACCTCCAACTGTTGTTGTTGTTGTCACCCTGGGCACCATCTGACTCACTCACACCACCTGCACCACCACCACAACTGTCATCATCACTACAACAACCTTCACCACTACCATATACACCACCACCACCACCACTTTATCCATCAACACCACCAACACACCTTCTATCTACCACCACCACCACCACCACCACCACCACCAGTCACTAGGTCAAACATAAACAAACATACGTGTTGTGTTAGTCGGATAGGCCAGGTTGTTGTTGTGATGTAGCCTGGTGAGGTGAGTGAAGGAGTGATGGATAGCCTTGGTGCGGTGTTGGCAAGAGAGATAAGAATACCAACTAACTAATATGACTTATGAACGCCTACATTTTGTCCTTAACACGTTCCTAAGTTTACATTATTATGGCTGGCACGTGTGGTGTATATACATAGAGAGGGAGTGGGTCTATCCTCTCCTCCCTTTTTCCCTCCTCTCCCCTCCCCTTCTCTCTCCTCTCCTCTCCTCTCCTCTTCTTTTCTCTTCTCTGTTCTCTCCTCCTCTCTCCTCTCCTCTTCTCTGTTCTCTCCTCCTCTCTCCTCTCCTCTTCTGTTGTTGTGTTGTGTTTGTTTCAGTGATCAAGTTTCTTCTGTTTCCTTGTCTCATGTTGGTATCAGTGACAATTGTTTATGTTTCCTTATATGAGTGAGTCAATGATTGGGTGATTGAGTGAGTAGATAAGTTAGGGAATGAGTGAATAAGTGAGTCAAGCGTTGCCTCAGCTCCACCTCTGTTGACAAGTGGAGTGAGTGACTGGACTGCCTTGGACTAGTGCCCTCTCTCTATCCCTCCCTCTACCCCTCCCTCTCATCCTTCCCTATATCCCTCCTCCAACCCTTCATTTTATCCTTTCCTCCATCCCTCCTCCACCCTTTCCTCCATCCCTCCTCCACCCTTCCCTCCCTCTCCTCCCTTCTCCCTCTCATCCTTCCCTCCATCCCTCCCTCTCACACTTCCCTCCATCCCTTACCTTCACCCCTCCCTCTCACCCTACCCATCTCCCCTCCCAACAGTCACAGGTGGTGGAGATGATGGTAATGTTGGCGATGAGAGAACTATCCTGATATGTTTGCTAATAATGTTATACGTGTATGCCATATATATAATAATACTACACACCAACATAGTGTGTTTATGACGTATTTAGATCTCAGTGCCAAAATAAATAAATACTCTTCTCTTACTATTTTGGGTTACAGCATATTGAGTTGTTAATGACGTTTGTAATTGTTTTTATTTATGTGTATAATAATGAGGTTTGGTAATGATGTTGTAGCGGCTCCTTCATAATTTACAATCTAATTTTATTTATTTATTCATGTTTTTATTATTTTTTTACGATAATGCTTTCCAAGACAATATAAACAAAAAGCAAAATCGAATGTACTTCTGTTTACTTATCTGTAACTTATAAACACTGGAATGTATGTTTGGAAACGTTATGTGTTTGTTCTAAGGTCATATTACTTAGAATGGAATCGGTGTATTTTCGCCAAGATAAAAAGAAAAGAAAATATGTCTTGCTTATAATATTACGTATCAGCTTGGTGGTGGAGGCTGGCCTTGTGTAGGACCCTCCATCCCTCCCTCCCCTCTCCATCCCTCCCTCCCCTCTCCATCCCTCCCTCCCCTCCCCTCTCAACTACGTTCATCCCTCTCTCTCCTACTCCCTCCAGCCTCCCTCTCTCTCCCTCCAGTCTCACTCCTCTCTCCCTCCCTTCCATCTCCTCCCAAATGCTTCCATAACTCCCTTTTCCCTCCCTCCAGCCTCCATCTCTCTCCTTTCCCTCTCTCCAGCCTCCATCACTCTCTTTTCCCCCCTTTCCTCCCACCTCCCTCCCTCGCCTTGTCATCCCACTTCCATCCCTCTCCCTCCCACCTCCACCTCTCTCCTCTCCCACCTCTCTCCTCTCCCACCTCCACCCATCTCCGCTCCCACCTCCCTCCCTCTCCCTCCCACATCCACCCCTCTCCTTCCCTCTCCCCTCCCACCTCCCTCCCTCTCCTTGTCATGTCTCCCTCCTTACTTGGGTCTTACTTCCTCTTCCTCGTATACAGCAGCAGTAGGTCTTATAGTTTGCAACGTGTATAAGTCATTTCCCGTTATTAATACCCTCAGGCTCACTAGACGCACGTGTGGCGTCAAGAATAAATACGTCATGATTCACTGATTACCTTGGTGCTTCGTATCCTTTGAATGAGTCGTCTGTTGTTGTTGGAGTCTTCTAAACTCTCCAAAAGTAATCCTGCAACACGTGTTTACTACTCTTGTATTGATGTAGTCTGTTTCGTGGCGTAGTTTGGACGAATCGTTTAGTTATAACCCTCCAAATTCTCGACTCTATTTTACACCTCATAAAGTTAATCTATAAAATATGGTATGTATAATGAATTGAGGTTTATGGGTCGTTTAGGAAGACTTTGATTATATTACCATGACTACACGAGTTTCAGTATTTAGGGCAATGAATTTTATGAGCCGTGTCGGTGATGATAATAACAACAATAGTGGAAAAATAATATACTAATAATAATATATGACTTTGTTGATTCCAGCCGTGAAGTGAAAGTATGTTATAAATGTTTATGTGTGATGAAAGTGAGTGAAATGTGCCGATAAAAAAAAAATAGTAATGCATGACACTTGGTGAATGTTATTGTGAAATAGATGTAACTTTTGTATACGACGAAACAACATTAAATTAATTGTTGCATTGATGACATTATTATACGAACAAATATTACTACACCTAAACACACTTATAGACAAATGTATATATAGTAAACATAACGTATACAGTAATACATTTTAACACAGCTTGGCCTATGTATATATTATAGTAAACAAATAATACACATACATACAATTAGGCAAATGTATATATAGTAATGGTAATAATAATAATTCCTGGATATATATATGTACAGTCACGAGCACTAATAAGTATTCAGGTGTGCTTCGAATACCTAGAGACAATAAATAAATGCATAATAAGATCTCCATTGGAATTACTTCGTTGGTGAATTAGACTGTTCAAAGCTTCAACCAAAGCTGTATACTTATTAGTGTTCGTGAATATACTAGGTCTTAAGAGTGTATGATGAATGTATGAAGCAGGTAATATATTTGTTGGTACGCAAGCAGGAAGAGCAGCAGGCAGGCAAGCAGAAAGACAAGCTTGTTGGCAGGCAGGCGGGCAGGCAGGCAAACAAGGAAACAGGAAGGAAGGCAGGCAGGCAGGCGAGTTGGTATGAAGGGAGGTTGTGTACATTCTTGGAGGGGAAACATGTCCTCAGTGACCCGTGTGTATGTGTGTGTGTGTGTATGTGTGTATTGTACATTTGAAGGTCGGTATATTTTTAAGATGGGTGTGGCTTTAGTTATTCATTCACTAGTGATTATAATAGTGGTGGTAATAGTGGTGGTAATTCTGGTAGTGGTGAAGGTTTAATAATAGTGATGATAGTGGTGGTAGTGGTGGTGGTAATTATGTTAGAAGTGTTGGTATTAATGATAGTAGTGCTGGTAGTAATAGTGATGGTAGTAGTGGTAGTGGTAGTAGTGGTAGTGATGGTGATGGTAAGGTCAGGGTACCGTGATTTCAAACAAGATGAAAGTTCCGCTTCACTGCACATCGTCACACTCTCTGCCTCCTTAATTACACTCTCTACAAATATATATATATATAAAAGTGGAGGGTAGTTTGCTTAGGAGGTGTGTAGTTGATGTGATAATTAAGTGATATATATTATATACTGTACTACACACCATACAGGGAAAGGAAGTATTTAAATGGAAGAGAAAGTGAGAGATAATACTTGTAAGAGAGAGAGAGAGAGAGAGAGAGAGAGAGAGAGAGAGAGAGAGAGAGAGAGAGAGAGAGAGATGCTGAACCTATATTTTCATCTATGTGTTTATGGGATATAACAGATGTTAGATATTTATGATTTGTATGTGTTATAGTGCACCTGTGTTGTTACATATAGCTGCTAGCAACACACACACACACACACACACGGCAGCTGATGTGGCAGAGAGAAGGGGGTACCACACGCTTGAGAGAGAGAGAGAGAGAGAGAGAGAGAGAGAGAGAGAGAGAGAAAAGAAATATACCTTTGAATACTTAAGACTGGGTACTATGTATAAAATAATGAATGGGTCACTGAATAAGATAAAGGGGGCCACGAATAGCAGAGAGGGACTATGAACAATATAGGCAAAGTTTGGATATATAAAAAGCAACACTTGATAGAAGGATAAAAAAAAGGGGTACCTGGAGGAGAGAGAGAGAGAGAGAGAGATTTAGCGTGGGTATATTGTTTCCAAGCAGAGAAACCACCCCCCAACACACACCGCTCCCCCCACCGCCCCCTCCTTCCTTATGATGCCCCCACCCTCCCCCCTTCCAAGCAGAGATACCACCCTAACCCACCTTTCTTTCTCCCCCGCCCCCTCCTTCTATATGACTCCCCCACCCTCCCTTCCAAGCAGAGAGAGAGAGAGCCCCCAACACACCCACCCTGCCCCCTCAACACACCCACTCTTCTCCCCCGCCCCCTCGTTTTCTAAAACCCCCACCCTCCCTCCGAAGCAGAGAGAGAAAGCCCCCAACACACCCACCCTTGCCCCCCCGCCCCCTCATCTGTGACCCCCCACGCCCCCCACTCTCCCTTCCAAGCACTCACTACCCCCGATATCCGAGCTTGTAGGAACCTGTTGTGGCGTGTGTGTGTGTGTGTTATTGAGCTTCACCATCATATTCTTCCTCCTTCACTCTTGTTCCTCCATAGAATAACAAAGAGTAAGGTAAGGAAGGTCATGCCAGGCAGGTTAGGGTATGGTATAAGGGGGGTATGGTGGATGGCAGTACCGGTTCCCTACTTTCATTTTCAACATTTTCACCGGCGTAAGTTGCTGTACCGTCAGTGAGCCAGACACGACCTCATTTCTCTCTCTCTCTCTCTCTCTCTCTCTCTCTCTCTCTCTCTCTCTCTCTCTCTCTCTCTTGCAAAAGAGGGGCAGTGGGTTACCAACTAAGATGATATTAATAGAGTGGTTAAAGGTAATTCGTGACTAGCGAGGAATGTGTGTGTGTATGTATGTATGTGTGTGTGACGGAGGAAGATGTATGCATAACTATTATGTAAGCGTGTGACAGGCCTGTATATACTACAAAGAAAGATGGCCAATGTTACCCACTACAATATATATATATATATATATATATATATATATATATATATATATATATATATATATATATATATATATATATATATATATATATATATATATATATATATATATATATATATAGAGTGTGTGAGAGCCTACCTATACTCCTGGCTCCCTCGACCCTCAAAAATAATCCTTTCTTCCTTCCTCTTTCCTCTCCTTATCTTCTCTGCTATCCATCTTTCCCTACCTCTCTTCTTTTTCCCTGACCCTTCCACCCTATCAACCCTCTCCCCCCCCCCCCCCACTCCCTCCTTTTTCCCCCGTCCCCCGTGTCTCCCTTCCCGCCCCCCGGCAGGTGATGCAACAGGTGTTCCAACGCTGTCAGACCCTATGTTTTGGTGTCGCTTGCCGGTAGGAATGGGAACGTCTCTCTCTCTCTCTCTCTCTCTCTCTCTCTCTCTCTCTCTCTCTCTCTCCGTGGTTGTTTTTGAGGTTTGATAGTGTGGAGCTGGTTTTGAAATTGGGTTGGTTAGGTTAAGTTAGGTTAGAAATAGTGGGGTTGGTTTTGGTTTTGAGGCTGGGTAGATTTAGGTTAGGTTAGGTTAGGTTGTGTATGTATGTGATTGTAGTTTGTACGACACTTGAACAACGCTGGACGGTTTGTTTATGCTTCTGGTAACAATGAATAGGTTGGTAAGCATTGAAACTAACGGAAGAAGTCTCAATGGGTGAGGACAAATTTATGGTGCACGAAAACTTTCACTCTTTACTCTCACTTACACTCTCCACTCTCACTTACACTCTCCACTCTCACTTACACTCTCCACTCTCACTCTCCCTTATCCTCGAAACACGCAGACATCTAAAAAATTAACACCGTTGGACGCAGTAAAAAAAAAAAAAAAAAAAAAAAAAATTGGCACTACTGGATGGAGACGGTTGCGTGACCCTCCCTCCTGCAGTGATGCCAATTTGACGGGTTTTTAACGGGTCTACAATTCAAATGTTCGTGTATATATATATATATATATATATATATATATATATATATATATATATATATATATATATATATATATATATATATATATTTAGAGGTTTTGTGGGAAGTGAGAATACATAGTGATTGCTTTTGTGCATTAAATATAAAAAAGAATAGTATCACATTAACTCTTCCAGTCAAAAATACTCAGTCATTGAAAATGTAAAATATATTTGTGATTTCAAAAGCGCTGTGTTGGTAGGAGTGTGAGCTGCTACACACCCACAACACGCATACCACACACACACAACACGCATACCACACACACACAACACGCATACCACACACACACAACACGCATACCACACACACACAACACGCATACCACACACACACACACACACACAGTCACTGTCAAAAGTTCTGCATCGGGTGAATGAAAGTGAGCCATGAGAGAGAATCTTGTAAATCCATATTTTCTGAGAAATTTTCATTATAGGCTATCATAATTACATAATTACAGTACTGTCACATTCCTTTCGTGTCTCTTATGTATATTTCTATTTTTTCTAACTTTTATGTAGCTGGTTTTCCTAACTACTGTGTGTGTTTTTTTATACTAACTTTTGTGTTTGACTGTAGAGGATAACACAAAGAAGGAAAACATATTATACTGTATTGATTACCGGTACAGAAGCAGACCAACCAATGTTTACACCAGAATCATTCAGAAGGTGTACAGTCCTGGGCACCTGATTGGCGTGTGTGTCATGATACTGTACATACATGAGCGGTATTGATCACTACACAGTCTGGGGAGTTGACTAGGTGTGCATAACTCCTACCGGGGCTGGACAGGGGCTAGTTGGGTGTGGCTGGGGCTAGATTTTTTGCTTAATTGGATGCGTTTGGGGCGTGATATGGCTCGACTGGGCGTTTGTAAGGCGTTATTTGACTGAGCTGGGCGGGACTGAGGCGTGATTTGGCTGGATTGGGCGGGGCTGGGGCTAGATATGGCTAAAATGGGCGCGTCTAGGTGGTGTTTACTGATTGGTTGATTGGTGGGTGGGTTGGTTGGTTGATTGGATGATTGGTTGGTAGGTGGGTTGATTGGATGGTTGGTGGGTGGGTTGATTGGATGGTTGGTAGGTGGGTTGATTGGATGGTTGGTGGGTGGGTGGGTTGATTGGATGGCTGGTGGGTGGATGGATTGGTTGATTGGATGGATGGTTGGTGGGTGGGTTGGTTGAATGTTTTCTTGCTTGCTTGACTGGTGGCTTGGTTGGTTGGTCAGTCATCATCAATATACACTGTCACTCCTTCCCTTTTTTGTGTAAACAGTTGAGTGCTAAATGGGAATATCCAGTCATCATGAATTAGCTACACTTCTTACCCCTGTGTGTGTGTGTGTGTGTGTGTGTGTGTGTGTGAGAGTGAAACTGCAAACGCTATAAAAAACACGTACAGAAGCCTAAGCATATAATCGCAAGAACACACACACACACACACACACACACACACACACACACAAAGAAGGTACAGTACAGTGTGTGTGTGTGTGTGTGGTAGACATTTAGGCCAGAGTACTTGAAAGTAAATGAGTTTTTCGCTGTCTTTAGTCAACATTCACACTATAGTCACTCAGGAGTACACTTGACACTTCCTTCCCTCTCCCTCTCCCTTTTTCCATCCTTACCTTCTCATTCCTTTTTCCTCCCTCTCCCCATCCCTTTTTCCTTACCTTCTCATTCCTTTTTCTCCCTTTTCCCTCTCCCTTGCATTCCAAAGTGTACAGACGTGGGTATAAGTTTATATGCATATTAGGCTTGGAGGTAATTATTGGCTGTATCACGAATTCATGTGCGCGCGCAAGAAAATGAGGTGACGATGCTCTCTCTTCCTTCCTTCCTGCCTGCCTGCCTGCCTACCGCCTTGCCCAACAGGTGGTGACGTCACAACCGAAGTAAAAGTGAGGGTCGTTGGTTCGTCTCGCGTCTCACTAATGCCATTGTGTTGTTACCCAACGATTTCCTAGCCAGACTTTATTATGTTACGCCTTACAGGAAACTGAACTAAAGTATGCTAGATTATTTTGTCTTGTTGTGTCATATGGTGGAGTTTGTAGTACACACACACACACACACACACACACACACACACAGTATAAATACCACAACATACATAGTGTCGGTCGTGTGAGGCAGATTTACGGGAGGAAAAAATGCCGTGTGTGTGTGTGTGTGTTTGTGTGTGTAGGAGGTATGATGGTGGAGGAAGGGAGGGGAGGTGGATTGCAATGGTGGGTGGGTGCAGGGGGTGGGGGAGCATTCACGGTTCCCGCTCCACTTTCACTAGAGGTAAGTGAGTGAAGGTGTAGTGGAGTGGAGGGAGTATGTGGAGTGCTGGTGATGAGGATGGAATTAGTGGTGTTGGAGGGTATGTGGAGTAGTTTTGGTGGTGGTGGTGGTGGTGGAGGGTATGTGGAGTAGTTTTGGTGGTGGTGGTGGTGGTGGAGGGTATGTGGAGTAGTTTTAGTGTAGTGATGATAATTGTGGTTGTGATGGTGGGTATGTGGAGTGGTGATGATAATGATGATAGTTTTTGTAGTATTGGTGATGTTTGTAACGGTAATGATGGTAGTGATGGTCGTAAAAAAAAATAATAATGGTGGTGATGATGGTGGTAGTGTAGGATGTGTGTATGTATAACAGTCCGGGTTAAGAATGTATAAATAGTAACCTTAAGGAAAGAAGTGGGTCACGTGCTATGCCACAATCACCTTTCCACTGTGTGAGAGAGAGAGAGAGAGAGAGAGAGAGAGAGAGAGAGGCCGGCCGGCATTTAACCTCAAATACCCAGTCACTGATAATATTCTCTCTCTCTCTCTCTCTCTCTCTCTCTCTCTCTCTCTCTCTCTCAACCAGGAAGCGATCAACCAAACGCGTGCATGCATCATCTGTGTGTATGTGTGTGTGTGTTACCGATCCGCCACTCCCTCAGGGCTGTTTAAAGTTCCCCTCAAGGTTATTATTAATTATCAAAGGTCCGTGTTGAAGGGAAATTGAAAGGCTACTGATTCCTCCAAACTATACCAGAAAACAGACGACCTTAATGTTACTAATAGGGGAACTGTTTCGTGGTATAGTTTGGATGAACCAGAGACCTTCCAATTAACCACGAAGAGAATGTTAGTTAAGGTTAGTTTATTCTTCTACAGAGGAGGGTCATCAAATTCTCACACCCATATGTAATAATTTTTTTGGACGGTGTTGAAGTTTTATCGTCAACTCTTATGATCTCTTAACGTAAAATCTCCCCTTCAGAGTTATTTACCTTCAGAGTTATTTACATCAACTAAAGGTTATTAAAAATTCCCCTTGTGGTTATTAAAAGTCTCCTTGTGGTTATTAAAAGTCTCCTTGTGGTTATTGAAAGTCTCCTCAAGGTTATTAAAACATACCTTAAGGTTATAAAAGTTCCCTCAAAGTTGTGAAAGGCTGTCAACATCACTGAAGGTTATTAAAGTTCCCTCAAGGTCATTAAAATTCCCCTCGTGTGGCTCCAAGGTTATTAAAAACCCTCTCAACGCTGTTAACATTCCCCTCATGTCTTCCTCAAGGTTATTAAAAGGCCCCTACTGTACCTTCCTTCCTTCCTTAACCCGTTCCCTCCTTACCTGCCCAAGATAGAGGCTGGAGGTGAGGGAGAACTAAGGGTAAGAAAGATATTGGTGTACTCATTCCTCTGTTGTATAATTATGGGTTATGTTAATGATGGTGGTGGTGGGGATGATAATGGATGATGAAGGTAGTGGTAATGGATGATGAAGGCGGTGGTTGTGGTGATGGATGATGAAGGTAGTGGTAATGGATGATGAAGGCGGTGGTTGTGGTGATGGATGATGAAGGTAGTGGTAGTAGTGGTAATGGATGATGAAGGTTGTGGTGGTAGTAGTGGTAATGGATGATGAAGGTAGTGTAGTGGTGGAGGTGGTGATAATGGATGATGATGGCGGTAGTTGTGGTGATATTGTGTGTTGAATAATAATAAAACACACTGTAGTAGTAGTGGTGAAAGTATAATGGTGTAATAAACTGTAATTGATAGAGGAAGTGGTGATATAATAAGCGGTGAAGGTGATAACGGGGAACTGTTTGTCTATGAGAGAGAGAGAGAGAGAGAGAGAGAGAGAGAGAGAGAGAGAGAGAGAGAGAGGCCTACAGACAGACAGACAGAGAGAGAAAGAGAAACAGAGGGAAAAAACTGTGTGAGTATGTGTGTTTGATCATCGTACTCCTTCCTTTCTTCTATCTATAGTGACGCAACATACATACATACATACAGTACAGGCCACGCCCCTCACCTCTCATTGGCTGCCACTACTAACGTTATGCTCCATTATTTAACTCTTGTTAGGTTTGGTCCACTCAATATTGTTATCTCCTGTTATTTATTGTCACTGTTCTTTTCTATCTTGTTATGTTTATTTAATTATCCCTTTTTGGTGTATTTTATATTTTGATTTAAAAGAGGGGAGAGATTAAAAGACTACTGAGTGATTCCTTCAAACTATATACTATTAAATTGATCCTTTATTAGTGATATATTGAGATGGTCCTGCTATCGGACACACACACAAAAGATAACCAGAAAAAAGAATAATTGCCGATGAATTGGTAACGGTGGTAGACTTGTATTGCGTCACATGTTTGCTCCTACACTTCGACCCCCGTCTGAAGCGAAAGGAAACCAGGATTATCTCTCTCTCTCTCTCTCTCTCCAGTGATCGTATCTGGAGTGCAAGTATTTTCTGGTAGTTCTTTTTTTCCTCGTTGAATTTCAAGCGTATTATTGTGATGATAATTCCTTTTGTGGTCTCACTGTTCATAACGAGTATTTTCTCGGCATATTTTTTTTCTTGCTTGTTGTAAGCTATCATGGAAAATTATTTCTGCTCATATATATATTATATTATTATGTATGGCACTCTAGTATACCACAAAGAGTAAATATTTGTTGTCTCAGAGCACACAGCAGAAGCAGCATTGGAGGAGGTGGTGTATAGTCGACCCTCACCCTGGCCTCGTCTGACCTGACCTCAACTCCCTCCCTCACATTAGCAATAAGAACACGGCCTTGCAACACACACACACACACACACACACACACACACACACACACACACACACACACACCAAGGCAGACACACCCTACTATTTGCCTGGCATTCACAACACCTGGTATATATATTCAAGGAAATACGTTGTCTCTTCGCTGGTAAAAGTTGTGAGCACTTTTCATGTTATGGATTGGTTGGTTGTCGCTCATTGCATTTGTATTGTGATTATTTATCTTGTTATTTTTTTGGTGGAATAATAATAAGGAAAATATATTGAAAACTATATTAATGAAAATATTCTGATTCTCTTTGTCTCCTACTACTACTACTACTACTACTACTAACCATAGAATAATGTGTGTGTGTGTGTGTGTGTGTGTGTGAGAATTTTAAGGGTGATGCTCCTTCCCTCTCCTCCTCCTGCTGTTCCCGTTCGTCAGCAGTGTGTTCTTTGCGTTCCTTTCCATTCGTCCCTCTCACCCCACTCTGTACAGATGTGGGTCAGGGCTGGGGAGAAAACCGACCCTCATTTGTGACGTCACTATACTACTCGGCGAGGAATGTGTGTGTGTGTGTGTGTAATTAAGTTATTTTCTCTACGTGTTTATAAAAGTGATTGTATGTTTTTTTTATTTGCTCGTGTGTGTGTGTGTTTTGTAGTTAATTGTGAGTATTTTTAGTGGTGCATATTTTTAGCAGTAGAAGTAGTAGTTGTAGTTGTTTTAGATTGTCATCAAAAGTGAATTAAGGCAACTTACTGATTTCTCTAAACTGTGCCACGAAACAATTCTTTTGCGTATCGTTGCTGTTTCGAGGCATAGACTAGAGAACATCAATAACCTCAAATCATCATCCCCCTTAATCTCAAAAACCTCAGAAAAGATAAGGTGTGGAATTCTGGTGTCAAATTCCAGATATGGGTGTAGATATAAATAAAAGAGGGAGAGAGGGGTGAGTGGGGAAGGTATGTATGTATGTAAGGTGAGTGGAAATGGGAAGGAAAATAGTAATTGGTGTAAGTAGGTTGGTAGGTAAGCAGTTAGGTAGGTTGGTAAGTAAGTAGGTAAAAAGTTAGGTAGGTTGGTAAGTAGAAAAGTAGTAAGGTAGATTGATAAGTAGGTAAGAAGTTAGGTTGGTAAGTAGGTAAGAAGTTTGGTAGGTTAGTAAGTAGTTAGGTAGGTAGGAAGGAAGGAAGGAAAGGGGTGAAGAAACTAGCTGATAACATCCGACTGACTACCAACCAACCTGCCACTTTCACCTCTGTCACTTTCCCTTCTAACACCAACCATCGCCTCCCCCCTCCCCCATCCTTCATTCCTTCCTTCCCCCTTCTTCCGTCTGGTATTGTGCCCCCCACCCTCCCCCACCACATCTCCATGGCTTAGCTTCACACTCTATTACACGTGGTCAAGCAGGTGTGTGTGTGTGTAGAGCAGGGTTGTTTTAAGAGAGAGAGAGAGAGAGAGAGAGAGAGAGAGAGAGAGATGTGGCAGTGAGTCGTGTAGGTGGTGATGTATAGGACTGGGTTTGTGTGTGTGTGGGTAGGTTGTATTATTCTATATATATACACTCTTTACGTATATATATATATATTGTCTTGTATTAGTATTTTCTTTGTATATGTAATGGTTCACACTGCAGTTGATATTTCTTGCCACCGGTTAATGTTTATAAGTGCACAGGATACGGTAAGTGGATAGACAATAAATTATGTCAGACTGGTTACTGCGCAGATGGAGGGGCTACTGCGCAAACAGGTGCATCGCCCAAGGTTGCTGGTCTTTGCAATTGTTTGGCTAGATATTTCCTCGCTTGCTTCAGAGGAGGGATTTTTTTTAAATATATATATACTTTGCACACGTGGAGTCTTATCTGGCTGATGTTATAAAAGAACAAAACAACATCACATACTCCTCTACCTTGACTTATAGCGGTTTTCTATTATGATTAATCTATTATCCTTATGACATCAGCACTGAAGCTTTACCGCCCACTAGAGGAAGGAAGGAAGGAAAGTAAAAAATAAAGGCTAGTGTGTCTTTGGGAGGGAAGGTTGATGTAGACTGTTGGTGGAGGGTTGACCAGAGGGTGCGGCTGACACTATAGGGTAAAAAATGGATGGCAACAGGAAACAGCTAACCAGGGATATCAGTCTTTTAATTGCTTTCACGCTTGGTTGGGCTAGTTTTGTAGTTTTGGTAACAAACCTAGTTAGTACTATTCGTTTATTGTTGAAAATCCGGATGAAATAAGGTGTCGACTGGTTTTCTATTATTTATTATTATTATTGTATAAGGAAAATATTAATGATACCTCAGGCTAATTACGTTTCAATGTCGTGCAAGAAGAAAAGATCAGGCTACATTACACAGTTTCTCTCTCGATATTGGGCGGGTTTTGAAATAGTGGATGTGGTAACTATGCACACACACACACACACACACAGAGATAGAGAGAGAATATGTGTGTGTCAGGTGGCTAGTCACGCCTCCTCCTCCTACTCAAATGGCAGATACAGTATTCAAACTAACCCCATTATTTTCTTATACACCATTATTTTTTATATGCTTATTTTTTGCAATATTTCCTTTCGCACCCCTTGGCTTTATAGTTAGTGCCGACCTAATTATGTAAAACTGGAGCAACGTTGCATGATTCCTCCAAACTATTTCAAGCAACAACAACAACAGGACACTATATACTATTTTTGTTCATCCGGTCCCATTTCCTGGCATACTTTGGAGGAATCGAGGCGTTCAATTTATACTCATAGGTCACCACTAGCCATGTCCCCCTTAACCCCAGGCTGTCTCTCTTGTACAGTATATAGGTCGACGCCAAGCTTTTATTATTATTATTATTATTATTATAGGAAGCTATGAGTGGGCCCCGTTGGAGAGTAAAAGTAAATTGTAGTAGATGTTGAGGATTGAGGCCATAATATGTTTACTTGTCTAAAACATATAATTATCAGACAGATATCCCGTAATTAATCTGATGCTACACGATTTTATTTTACACATAATTATCGTTACATACGCTATTTTTCTTGTGGTGGTACTAAACTTTCGTGACTTATGAATGTATATATGTGTAAATATATGTACTGCATTTATATATGTGTATAATTATAGGAGTCAGTGTGTTGTGCGTAATAGAAATGACGACGCGCTGTATGCAAAGGTCTTGTTGTTACACTACGTGGTGGTTGAGAACTTGAGAGAGCTTTTAAATTTTAGCGGCTTCATATGACGGTTACATCTCAAGACATCTGGCCAGTGTTGCCAACAAGGATGGCACTTCAAGTCCCTCCCTGGGTAGTGTCCACGTTTACTTCTTTAATTTTCTCATTTGACTATTGTTGCTTCTATTTTAAGTGAATCAAACTCTATATATAGTACGCAACTTTGGGATTAATAGTAGTTTGTAATGAATATATTTAACCAAAATCGCTGTGGATAATATTATGGTGTTTGTTGTTGAGTGTAGTTGCCGGAGAGCGTGACGAAGAGGAGGAGGAGGAGGAGAAGGAAGAAGATGGAGTTAGTGTTGGTGGTGGTGGTGGTGTTGGAGGTGAAGGTGGGCGGGGCATGGGGAACAGAATCCTGCCTTGCTCTTGTTGTTGTTGTTGGGGTCTTGTTTCGTTCTCTGCACGGGTTTTGGTGAATCTGTAGATGTTGGCATAAATATTACTACTATATTATATTTACTCTTCGTTTTTGACGTGTTCTAACTTTTCTTGAAACTGTAACTACTATTTTATGATCGATACCTTGTTCTAACTTTTGTTGCATTTTGTTGCATTACGAGTCGTTCTAATAATCGTTGGAGAAGTACTGTATGTTGCACAGGATTACATTTGTATTGTAAAGTATGTATGAATTCTAACCTCATGGATATTGTTACTTAGTTTAGTGATTACAAGTGTATAGGACATTTTTAAGGAAAGTTAACTGACTCTCTCTCTCTCTCTCTCTCTCTCTCTCTCTCACACACACAAACCTAAGGGTACACTTGACCGTCAGTGATGCCATATTGGTGTTCCAACATTATTATGAACTTGCTCAATGTTTTTCTCACACGACCTACATGCAATGAAGTACACCTCGTTCGTTATGTTGGTGAAGGATTTATTTATTGCTGAGAAATTAATTAATAGACTTGAGGGTCACGTACGAACGTTAGCTGAGTATTATTTATTTAATCTTATGGCATTCGAGACTGATTTTATAAACAATTCGAAACTGTTGCCAGGTTTTCAAATATTGCAAGCATTATCTCTGCCTATATTTTTTTTCTCGTACAACTATCCGCTCGGCTTGTAATCTTGCTGTTGTTGTTGTTTCGAAGTCGAGATTTATAGAAGTAAGTTATAACATTTAGTAGCGTATGATTGAGATGTCCCAGCTGGTTTGTTTTGATTGTTTACACTTTACATGTTATAGTAATTACGTTTTCGGAGACCGCCGTAGTATTCTTTTTTATTATATTTTCTTGCCATTGGATCAGCAGTGGTTTGTAGGAACTGATGTGATTGCAAGATGTCGCTGTCCGGGTCAATTTTGTATGTGTGTGTGTAGCCTCAATCCTTCAGAATTCCTACATTGTTTATTCCTTTCACTTTGTTTTCGTTGCCAAATGCCGCCACAGCTATTTATGAGTCGCACGGAATAAATTTAATGTCAGCTGTAGATTATGTTGGAAAAAGCTGACTTCATTAAAAGAGACATGAAAGAAAGTGGACTCGGAGTGGAGCTTATAAACAACGTGAAGAAAATAACTCGCAGACCCACGTTAGATTGTAGAGTTGTTAAACAGAGTACACACACACTTGTTGTTGCATCTGTAGTTTATAGTGTGTTTTACTTCAATGACTCAGTCCACTGTAGTTATTTTCTATCTATGAATCTGAGGGCTAGTAATTCCTCCCAAGCACCACTTCAAAACAGTTCACCTATACTCGAATATTGATCTGTTCGATGACATGGATAGTTTGCAGAAATCTGTAGTCGTCCAATAAGAAAAAGATATAATAAAAAAAAATGAAAATATATAAAAATATAAAATCTCTAAGGTTAATCCAGTTCAGTGTGAATCGTTCTGAGTATTTGTAGATGTAGTGTGATGCTGAAATGATTAAGTGAATTTAATGATGATGCATGAATTAGTAAATGTATGAAACTTTCACCCGAAGCAAGTTTTTCTTTTTTTTCCGCTCTGGCACAGCTGCAGACGCCAGGAATGTATACACTGCAACGAGGAGGAGGAAGAGGAAGGAGGGAAGGGGTTGTGGTGGAGGAAGGGGGGAAGGGCAGTAGGGTGGAGGAGAAAGATAGAAGGAAGGATGGTGGTGGAGGAAGAAGAGGAGGAATATGGAGGGAAGGGAAGGCTGGTGGTGGTGGTGGAGGAGGAAGAAAGGAAGGAGGAGGCTAGGGAGGAGGAGGAAGATGGAGGAAATGGTGATGGAGGAAAAAAGTGGTGGCGCTGATGTACTGTATTGGTGGTGAAAGAGGAAGGGTGTTTTAAATAGTGGAGGAGGAAATGGTGATGGTGTTGGTTGTGGAGATGCTGATGGTGGTGGGGGAGGTGGAGGATGGTCGGTGGTGGTGGTGGAGGATGGTCGGTGATGGTCGAAGAAAAAGAATGTTCACTGTGTTTATACCGGGTACCCATTTAGACAACGTGAAACAGATGTGGAAAATTATGGTTCACAAATTTAATGTAGGGGAGGGAGTACTGAAGTAAGGAGGAGGAAGGAGAGGACGTAGAGGTGGAGTAGGGAGATATTTAGAGGAGGAGGAGAAAGAGTAGGGAGATAAAACTAGAGGAAGAGGAGGAGAATGAGTAGAGAGAGATAGATCTAAAGAAGGAGGAAGAGGAAGTAGAGGAGTAGGGAGATATATCTAGTGGAGGAAGAGGAGGGGAGGAGTAGCGAGAGATATAGATGTAGTGGTGGAGAAGTAGGGAGAGAGTCAGTAATTATAATAGCAGCTGGCTTGTTATTTTCGCGAACACAGCTGTTGTTAATTATAAATCATGTCACACTTTTACCTCCATTTTGTCACCTTTATTTTTACACAGGTTTTATAATAATAATAATTATAATAATAATACCCCTTCAGCCACTGACGAAGTTTGCTGGTTGAAGGAATACACTTTTGAGCTCCACTTGTACTGTACTGACTTGAAATGGCGCACTCAGTCACTCCCCCTCTCTCACTCACTTCTTCCCTCACTCATTCTCAGTCCTTCCCTCCCTCAATCTCTCACTCCTTCAATCTTTCCCTAACTCACTCCTTCAGTCCTTCACTCACTCACTCACTCAGTCCTTCCCTCCCTCAGTCTCTCAGTCCTTCCCTCACTCCTTCAATCTTTCCCTCACTCACTCCTTCAGTCCTTCCCTCCCTCAGTCTCTCAGTCCTTCCCTCCCTCATTCTCCTTCAGTCCTTCCCTCTCTGCCCTCCTTCAGTCCCTCCCTCAGCAGCTAAACAACTAACATGCAGTAGTTGGAAGGAGGTCACCAAGTACAGAAGAGGTCGCTGCGTCCAACAAACATAAATAAACCAGGTACACTTCATAGGTAGCAGGGTAGCATGACTGTGTACGTGTGTCTGTGTGTGTTGAAGTAGTAGTAGTAACTGTGTGTGTGTGTGTTGAAGTAGTAGTAGTAACTGATGGTGTGTGTGTGTGTTGTAGGGACGTGTGTGTATGTGTGTGTTGAAGTAGTAGGGACTAGTGATGTGTGTGTGTGTTAAAATACAAGTGGTTATATTGGATGGTGTGTGTATATGGTGAAGAAGTAGTAGTAGAAGTAGTAGGGAATAGTGGTAGTGTTGGTTGTGATGAAGATTTTGTTTGATGGTGGTGGTGAATGTGATAGTGGTGGTGGTGATAGTGCTGGTGTATAAGTAAAGATGGTGATGGTGATAGTGCTGGTGTATAAAATAAAGATAGTGGTGATGGTGATGTTGTTGTTTGTGTTAATTAATCAGATTGTGGTAGTCGTTAAAAGAAGTGGAGAGTAAACAAGTAAAGGTGGAGGAAGAGGATATAAAAACGTCCACTTTAACTAACTATATAGTCTTCTTCTAGTGTTGTGACCTATATACAGTACAGTCAGTCCTATCTATGCTGCTGAGAGAGAGAGAGAGAGAGAGAGAGAGACTGTGCGTGTGTAAGAGAATTTTTTTTTTTTTTTTTTTTTACGGTGCGTTGATAACCAGGAACTGTGAAGACCAGACGGTAATTATTATTTATTCGCTTCTCTATGGTTTTACCGTTACCATTGTACAGTCACAGTAACAAGTTCCCTCGCCATTCATTATTTTCTGATAATAAACTGATTAAGTAATAATTATATTGTCCTGGTTTTATAGTAACGTTTCGTTAAAAGTTTTGCACTAGAAGTTATAGTTTTTATATATATATATATATATATATATATATATATATATATATATATATATATATATATATATGCGAGTACATTTATTTATTTATTTATTTGTTTATATTCGCGAAACTTAATTAATGTCAGAGGTCTCCTAGGAACAGTATAGGCACCAATACTTTTGACCGAGACTGTACAATGGCCAGAAGTGTGTTGGTGTGTCGAGGGGGGAAGGGGGAGGGGGAGGAGGGAGATGGACACTCAAGGACAGAAATCATTCGTTCTCTTCTAGTGTAATACGTATATGTAGTGTGTAGTAATTATATTGTAGTGGGAACTATAGGAATGTGTGTGTGTGTGTGTGTCTGTGTGTAATAAGTGTGTGTCTTGTATATAGTGCGATGTGTATATACAGTGTGTTGTGATTTTATTGTAGTGTGTCGCTGTGGTGGGAACTGTAGGAATGTGTGTGTGTGTAATGAAGTGGTCTTGTATCTTGTAGTGTGAAAAGTGAAAGCTACGTGGACAGGTGTACAGATAACGTATACAACTTACCAATTTTGAGAGTTTATATTTAGCTGATTATACTGAGTGCATTTGTGATCGTAAAGTATAAACCAACCAATGTTAAAAGGAGATAATTATTCTGTACATAATATCTAGTTCCGGTGAAATTAAAACATGTAAATATAATTATATGAAATTAGTAACGCCAGTATATAACAGTATAATACAGATCAAGCAAATTATCTACCTACAGTAAATACATAGTGATCTAATTCTACTCTTGGTACTGCTGGTTCCCGGAAGTGGTGAATTAGTTTGAAAAGTGTGGGTGGTGAGTGATTGGGTGAGAGGCATCCGGGTGTGACTTAGGAGGAGGACGTGGGGGGGGGTGTTGGTGTGTGGAAGGCTGGATTAAAGAGGGAGTGAGCATGGAGTGAGAGAGAAAGGAGGGGGAAGGTATTGTGGAGGGCAGGGAGCTATATAGGTGGAGGGTGGGAGGGAGGGAGCCTGGATCAAAGAGGGAGTGAGGAGTGTGAGAGAAAGGAGAGAGGCTGAGTGAGTAGGATATGAGGGAACCGTGAGGGAGTGAGAGAGAGAGAGAGAGAGAGGAAGGACACTGAGTGAATAGAGAATGATGGAGTGTGTGAGTGAATGAGAAGGGATCTAGGCACGTGGAAGAAGAAAGGAGTGATAGAGAAAGAGGAGGAATGAGGGAGGGAGGAGTAAGAGAAAGAAGAGGGGGGGGGGGCGTGAGGTTTTAGGGAGTGTATGAGTGAATGAGAATGGATTTAGGCACGAGGAGGAAGGGAGGAATGAGTGAGGGCCAGCCAGCCAGCCAGCCAACAAGCACACACAACCCGACAACTGCGTAGATCGACAACAGGGTGCCGGCTGGTCGTGGGGGCGGGGCGGGACAGAGGGGGGGGGGCAGGGGGCAGGGGAAGGATAGGGAAATGAGAAGAAGGGGGAGAGAGGGAGAGAGCTTGTGGGGGGGCGGTGGGAGACAAGGATAGGGTATGGTGAAGAGAAGAGGGGAGGAGAGAGAGAATTTGTGGGGGAGTGAAGGCAATTTAAACCTATAAAAAAAAAACGGGGGGGGGAAGCTTTGTGGGGATGTGAAGGGATTTAAACCTGAATTGAAAGAGAAAAATTGAAAATAGAAAAAATGTCGGGAAGTAAAGGCAATAATAAAAACAAAAAATAGAAATAAAAAATAACACAAGTTTGTTGTAAAATACGATGCAGACCAATAGAAATAATGATAATAATAATAATAATAACAGGAGGGTGAGTGTGATAATGTTAACTTGTTTACTCTTGGTTACTGTTTACTTCTTTGCAATTCGTTCCCTCCTTCCTGTCCTGTACGTAACCTCTGCCCACCAACCATATCCTTCCCTTCTCATTCCTCACACCCCTATCCTATATCCTACTACACTCCTTTCCTATCCTATATCCTTCTACACCACTTTCCTATCCTATATCCTTCTATACTTCTCACTCCTTACACCCCTATCCTATCCTATATCCTTCTACACCCCTTTCCTATTCTATATCATTCCCCCTCACTCCTTACACTCCTATCTTATCCTATATCCTTCTCCCTCACTCCTTACACCTCTATCCTATATCCTACTTAACTCCTTACAGCCCTATCCCAACTCCTGCCTCTCACTCCTTGCAGCCCGTTTCCTATCCTATATATATCCTTCCTGTCCTTCCACCTGACTCCTCCACATTCTTTCCCTCACTTGTAAGACAATAAATGATTCTCCTTGACCCACCATATCCTTCCTTCACCTTTCCCTACACTGAGTCCTACGTCATTTTATACCTGACTCCAAACTCCCTTTCCTTTCCCTTATCCAATACGACGACCCTTTACCATTCCCTTGACCCTATAAAGTCCTATAATAATTATCCTTCCCATATAACCCTGTGTTAATCCTTTAAAACTCCTATAACTTCATGATTTCCTACCTTCCTGTCACCCCACCCCACCCCACCCACCTGATTCCCCAACTCACTATCCCCCCCCCCATCCAAATATCCCCATCTCACAACCCCTCCTCCACCCAATCCCCTCTCCTGCGATGATACGTAGTGGCCCGGAGTGGTGATTTGTACCGGCGTGTCACCCCCCAAGGTCAGTGTTGAGGGCCATGGGGAGGAAGTAAAATAAGGATTGATGAAAGCAAACACAGGCACACACGACTATAGGGGGGAGGGGGTGGGAAGGGGGAGTCAAACATGGGGAAGAGGGGGGGAGTGGGAGGGGGGAGTCACACATGGGAGGGGGGGGTGGAGTCAAACATGGATAATTTGGAAGGAGTGGGAAGGGGGAGAGTCACACGGGAAAGAGGGAGGGAGTGGGAGGGGAAGTGGGGAGTCACACACGGCTATCAGGGAGGGAGAGAGGGATTGGGAGTCACACAAGGGTAATATGGAGGGAGTGGGAGGTGGGAGTCACACACGGGAAAATTAAAATTAAGGGAGTGTGAGGTGGAGGAGGAGGGGAGAGTTTGAACTGACTTGAGATGAAAATTTGTAGAGACTGGAAGAAACTTTGCAAGGGACACCCAAAAATAAAAAAAAAGTAGGCACAGATAAAAAGAGATTCAAAATCCCTCACTACTCAGAGGAAGGGTGCCAAAAATTCTTATATATTGTTTGGGAGGTAGGGAGCGACCATGAAAAAATTCCTCTGTACTGTTAGGAAGGGTGGGAAGGAGGAGGGAGCTACCTTGAAATTCCTCTCTATTAGGGGGAAGGGAGCCAAAGATTCCTGTATAATGGGACACAAGGAGCCTTCACCTTGAATAAATCCCTCGCTAAAGATAATATAGCCAACAATTCATGTGTTTACCAAGAGGGGAAGAGCCACACATTCGTAAATACTGAGACTAAGGAAGCCAACACTATTCCAATTAATTACGCATCATGGAAACTGAACTTCAATCACGTCCAATAGTCCTGAAACAGACACACTTTAAACAGGTCCCCTTATCAAGCATAGAATAAGACGCACCTCGACACACAACGTCTCATCCTATACTCTATGCTCAGCGAGGGGCCCCATTTCAGGTGTCTGTTTCATATGTTCGTAACTGTACAATACCTTCGAATGCAAAGGCCTCGATAAATGATGATGCGAAACAAGAGCTGATAGTGTCTGCATGTAATGTTGGTTAATGACATTCACACGACGACCTCCGGGAAGATAGGACAAGTCACGACCCTCTAGTCACGACGAGTCACGACCTCTTCAATGTTTCCGATTCTCAAAATGGGGACCTGTACGACAGACACACACACGATGGGAAACTGTACGACTTCACACACACACACACACACTTGACTATTGATGCAGAAGGTTCCGGGTTCAGGAGGAGCAGCAGCAGTGGTGCAGTTTTTACCTCCAGGACTTGACTTGACTTGGCTTGGTGGTGGATTGGAAGCCCTGGTGGTGTCCTCGTGTGTACAGACCCCACCAAAAGTTCCCTACACCCCTCTTCTCTCTTTTATCCTTTTCTGCTTGCTTGCTTATCTGCTTGCGTGCTTGTGTCCCTGCCTGACTGCTTGTGTGTGTGTGTGTGTGTACCTGTCTGCCCTTCCATGACGCATCAAAACATACGTGTCTGTAAAACGTTCCGTACACCATCTTCCATCTTTCTCTTCCTGCCTGCTTGTGTGTGGTTTAATTGCCTACCATATATATCGTCTCTCCTTCAGTTGATCATTTGAATGTTTTGCTTTCCCAACGGCACTAATTCTACCCCACCTCCCTCCCCGAATGACTGTTTCTTACTCCCATGTTGGCAACGGTGCAGGAATGTTGTTGTTGTTGCTCTTCTCGTTCTCCTTTTTTTTGATGCCACACCAGTTTTATTACGTCTTCTCCCCCGTGTATGACGTTATATATATCAGAGTTTTATCTATTTATACTGTCGGTGAAAAAATTACAAATGCGGAGTAATGCAAGCAATCTTTTAAATATGCGTTTCGTTTGGTCGCGGCCATTCTAGTATTATTAAGTTGTAGATAATGGAGGTTACTTCTTGTCTAATGCAGTTGTAAAGAGCGCATGAGAGAGAAGGTATGAATAATTCTTGTGGGGTTTGGTAATGAAGTCCAACGTTTACCCTGATCGGTGTTGTTGTTTAGGGGAGTTGTTTTGGTGGCCCTGAGATTGAGACGTGATGTGTGTTGGCTGGCATCATGAATGTTAGCTGTATAGTGGGGGCGAGAGAGGTGAAGGTAGAGAGTTGAGGAGTGTGTGGGTGTGGCACTCTCCTCCCCCCCCCTACACCCTCTATCCTCCCCCTCCCCACACTCCTATTTCTGCTGCTCCCTCACTCCCTCCTACTATCCCCTCCCCACTCCAGCTTGCCGGCCGGCTCGTCCAAGGTCACGTGTGTTGTGGAGGAAGGGGAGGAGAGGGGTAGAGAGGGGTGTAACTGTGTACCCTTACCAGTGCCACACGCCTCTCCTCCCCCCCTCCCATAACTCTCTCTTCCCTGTTCCCTTCCCCCCTATCCCTCTCCTCTGTCAGTACCCACCCTCTCTATCCCACTCACTACCCGCCCCTTCACTCGCTCCTTCTACAGTCATGTCATACACTCGGCCTCATCTCTTCCCCGCTTTTCTTGCTCCTCCCTCTCTTTCTCTGGGTGCTGTCAGAAATAGTTGCTCGCTTGAGGCATAGCATATTAGTTCAGGTAAAAAGTTAACTTTATGCAAATACTTGACAATTTGGACTATATAATAATAATATATATATATATATATATATATATATATATATATATATATATATATATTTGCAACTGCATAAAGGTACCCTAGTGAGATGACCATTAAATTTTTCCTCGGCAAACTGGAGGTACTAGAGTTTCCTGACACATAGTTTAGAAGAAAAATGGGTAGAACACCAGTTCGACCACAATAAATTACCCCCTTTATACTTACTAGGTGAAAGGATAACACAAACAAAGGAATGTAATGTCATGTACGTTTGTGGTGAAATGTACCAGATTGACTCATATCCTTTAACCTTCTTAGAACATTTCCTGAAGGCTATTTCCTAATGTCCTGTAACGTGGTTTTGGGCTTGTGCGAAGGAGGGGGAGAGTGAACGGGGTAGAGAACTTTCATCTTTGCTGTCCTTATCATCTCCTACTAAAATTTATCATGTGATTTTTTGTTGAGGCTATTATCATCAAGGCCAGACCATCTTGTTTATATTGCAAGGTGACAAGGTCTGTGTGGTTTGTTGTTTATCAATGTATAACTGTAACTCCCCCCCACCACCTCATCACACACTGTTTTCTTTCTCTCACCTCACCACTCGCCACATATTGCCCCCACCTCATCATACATTACCGGTACTCTCTCCCCCCACTCACCATACACTGCCCATCTCCCCCCCCCCTCCAATCACTACACGCCCCTCCCTCTCATCTCACCAGCAGAGCGCTTTGTCACACCGCTTGCATATATTATCTCACAATGTTTGTTCTTCGTTTTTCTTACGGAACCACACACTCGCCTTGGCCTCGCTCGCTCGCACACTCATTCCCTCATATTTAGACTTGACTGTTCCCGTAACCTTCTCGTGGTCGGTAATTTTCCTCAACTGATGTTAAAAATATCGCATCATGTTTGCCTAGATTAAATATACAAGCTTCAGGGACGAGTCTGAGGAAATTAAATTAGTTAATAGAAGCGTAGTGAATCAGACATAAACACACACACACTCTTGTCATTATTAAGTTACTGTTGAAGCCGAACCAAAGATTTGCGTGATTGAAGGTCGTAGTTTGTATAGTTTACTGTGTGGCTATCGAACGTAACGCACGTAGCACTTAACCAGGTTCGTACTCTGCGACCCGTCACTATTTCTGGCAGTTTGTGTGTGTGTGTGTGTGTGTAAAGCGACAAACAGCCACTCCATAATTATGTTTAACTTCATAAGGTACTCGATCAGTGTCTTGGTTTTTGCTTTTACAAGTCAATGCTTTTTTACGCTTAATGTGTTTATATAATAGGTTTTTGTGGTGGTAGTGATTATAAAACATCGTGGGGCTCAAATAGTTAATGATAAAGACAATTCGGGCACAAGTAAAAATTTCCAAACCGATATCATTGTTAGTGCGCGGACTCAAGGCTATGTGCAGTGTTGCCAGTTTGAGGATGACTGCATCAGCACCTAGTGTCAGCCTTCACTTCACATATTAGATAATGAAGCACTTGGCTGTGTTCCTATTATTTATTTCGGTTGTCAAACACCTATGACATGGAATTAAAAGTGTTGGGAGGCAGTTAATTTAAGAGCATGCATTATGTTTACACTATTCATGAAGTTAAATCGCAAAAGCCAACTGGTATCTCAAAGAGTATAATTTATAACAGTGGCATTGATGACTCGGTTAATATATACTGTTAGTATTTTTGTTAAATTTTGTGAGCCTTCAGTGTTTGTCGTATGAGTCAGATTGATAAGCGATGTACATTTTGGTATGTTGGAGAGCCTTCATTCCTCTAAAAAGTCTGCCAGTAAATAGGACCAGATGGACAAATATAATGGTGTGCTTGGAAGTCTGTAGAGTACTTGAAAATAATTAATTGTTTTAGCTGCTAAGAGAGGGTTTGTGATGCTTATAAATTTGCCAGCCAGTCTTTTTCCGGGTTAACGTCGATGACATAAGCCTCGACTATTGTTACCAAGTAGTTTTAACCCAGAAAAAAGGTGTTTGTGTTAATCATGTCGACTTGTGTGGGTATATATTTTGTGTGTGTGTGTCGTATAGACTTGTAAGGGTATATTATATTTGGTGTATATGTTTGCAAGCAAGTGTGTGTGTCAGAGCATAAACAAGTGTGTGTATGTATGTATGTATTGGACACACACACGCTCTGATACCAACTGGATCGTGCTCGCCTCCACAACAACACCCACTTACACCACCATCACCATTTTAACTCGCCACAACCATCATTTTAACTCCTACACGGTATTATTATTATTGCTATTGTTAATATTATTATTATTATTATACACTTAATTTAATCGTGTGTCATAGTTGAGGTATATTATAAAATCCTCCAGGTGTTACTTTTTAATTCATTGAAATTGTTAAGTTTTGCAATTAATATTGTATATTACAATGGGCCCATATACATACATATACAGTAAACAGATTATTAGATAGTTGTTTCTTATACGTGTTAACATTACTGTATATTAGCGTTTACTACAGTACTTCACACGGTTCTAACTTCGCTGGGGATAGAAATGAATGCAAAGGTGTCCAAGAGTTGAAAAAGGTATCGCTCAGATGAATGGGAACGTAACTCGTGTACCTAAAGTGAATCCGTGTTGGTAGAGCAAGATTTCACAACTCTGTCAGTGGTCAGGAACAAGAGAGAGAGAGAGAGAGAGAGATAATGCCATTGTATCAGCTTTGCTTGTGTTACAGTTTATTTTATTTATTTTTTTGTATACTGTGGGAGTCAAGTTATGGTTCGTGGAAAGTAAACAATTATTTCAGCACAAGCGAAGGTAGTAAACTGATTGCTGGAGGTGGTAGGTAGATAGGTAGGTAGCGTGTATGACTTTTGTTTCTGACTGTACCCTGGTAACTACTCCCTCCCCTTTCCTCTAGCTAGCTAGCTGGCTGGCTGGCTGCGATTGAGTTCCATCACTTCACACCACACTATAGCATCTATTTCGTTCGTTCTGTCCTTCAATCTCTGTTTTTAGGCCTGATTTGCACCATTTATAGATTTCCGAGTGTCCCTCAGACTCTCTGAAAACAGGTTGGAAGACGATGAAAGCCTCAATTTGACCAGAGTTTGAAGAAAATAAATGTGTTTGTATTATTTATTATCTATCCATTTTACGTGTTTGTTCGCACAGCTGATATGTTGGTCTGCTACGGAGGTCACCCAGTGCCCCCCCCCCTCCTTTTTACTCAATGTTGCCAGATAAGTAGTTGCTGCTTCCCCTCCCTTCCCAACCTCCACCACCAATTCCAACATATAAAGCCTGAATAGTAGCAATAATAGTAGTAGTAAACAAGTGAACTTATTCGTACTTTAGTCATAATTTGTAATATTGCTTTTATTTTGTATGTGGTTTGCCTTATTGTCATCATAGTATATATATATATATATATATATATATATATATATATCAACAAGAAGAGTTTGTTTAGGTTTTGGACTTTTGGCATTAAGTCGTCCAAAATCGTCTACTTCCTGTACGTAACCCCCCAACTAGAAATCATATCCATTCCAATAATTGTGACCTCCGTAGTGGCAATTTTTTGTCATTTTAAAGTGATATTGACCTTGCACTTGTGGACCGAAATTGACTTTGTGACCGTGTTTGGGGGCGGTAAATTTACAGGGACGGACTAGTCAGGGGTGTTGTTAATCAAGTTGTACTGTACGTGGTTAGAGTATCTGGGCCCCTCTCCCTTCTCCTTTGCTGTGCGTGTGTGTGCTTCGAGAAGTAGTAACTGGTGAGGAATGTGATGCATCCTCTTTATCATGGTTATTTACTTTTATCTTTTTCTAGTTTGAAGCCTGAAACATCACTCCACTAAATTGCCAGTGTAGCCTACTGACTCCTCTCGTGATTTGCTACATAGTTTAGTACCATTACTGTATTCTAGAATAATGTATAATCCAACTAAAGTATAATTATTCACGAAGTCTTTTAGGGTGAGTTGTAGGCCTGACTTGGTCTACTGGCTGGTGATGTTCCGCTCAGTGACATACTTATTTATTCATAATTTAGTACAGTTCCTTGGTGGGTTGTCTTGGTATTTGTTTGGTGGCGATGGGTGGTTGACGTGATGGCGTAACAGAATAACTGAAGAACACAAAGTACCTCACTCTCTGATCATGTGTGTAACCTACTTTGTTATATTCTTATTGGTCTTGTGTCTAAATAGGACTTACGGTGCTGTTCCGTGTGTGTAACAGGCGTAGTAGTGCCAAAAAACGAGCCTAATAAACTCCTCTCCCTTACCCTTGTTTGACCTATTGCAAGTATGTGAATGAGTGAGTGAGGTGCAGCGTGGTGTGTGTGTGTGTGAACTCCCCGCCTCAGTGTTAGGTACTGAGTGACTGGCGTGTTGGCCGGTTGCTGTTGTTGTTGGATGCGATTCGAGTGCCTGCCTGGAACGGGTGCCGCCTCCTCTTCCTCCCTCCACACGCGCTGGCTGGCTGGCTCTCCCTCCCTCCCTCACCTGCGCAGTAGCTAGCACCCATGCAGCCTTTGTTAGAATCTTCCCCCGTCACCGCCACCACCACCACAACAACAATAACAACAACACAACCACAATACCGCCGCACCACCACTACCACTACCACAATACCCCACCACCACCACCACTACCACAATACCCCACCACCACCACTACCACAATACCCCACCACCACTACCACTACCACAATACCCTATCACCACCACCACTACCACAATACCGCAACACCACCACTACCACAATACCGCACCACCACCACTACCACAATACCGCACCACCACCACTACCACTGCAACCTCAAAGCCACTGTAACCATGTACTGTACACCCCTACTACTAACTGCCACTTCTTTAATACACCCACAATACAACAGCAGTACCACCCCCACCAATAGTAATGAGGAGTTAGTTAATTTTATTGAATATTTTGGAAGTAATGATATATAATTGTTCAACAGAATCGTAGCCCCATTGATACAACTTCTGAGTGGTGTTTACATGTCTTGGGATTCTTTCGGTCAACTTCAGAAAAGAAAACTACAATCCTTTACTATTTCTAGACGTTACATATTTTATTTTTTTATGTTAGATACCAGCATCCTGACAGACACTTCATGGTCAGAAGCCACCTCAGTTAGACCACAGAAAATATTTTACTTCTTACATGTTATATTACTAACACTAGACGATTTTGTATATCATAAGAAAGTACTGTATATCTCTTGTTTGTGTGTGTGTCAACGGGGAAACAATATAACTCTGTAATTAAAGGTGTAAACTGATTCAGAAGGCTCCTCACGGTGTAAGGAAACTGACCTATGACTGCATGCAGAGTTGACATGTTGCGACAGTAGCTCAGAGTTTAAGGGGTTTGTTTACATCCAGCAGTCAGCGCACCTTTAAAACTGAACCCATTGTGGAGGAGGAGGCGCGGTGCCGTATTCACCCGGGAATATTATTGTCCTAGAAAACGAGAAACTGTATTTAAAAACTTGCTGGTAAAGATTTTTTATATGAAGTACGCACTACTGAAAAGAGAGACTCAAGTAAATATTTGGTTATGATAAAAGCTTCCTGCATTTTTCATGTGTTGAGGTGTGTTTGTCGTATGACCTGTAAGGCGCTGTGCAGAAGTATTAGTCAGTCGGTAGTTATGCTTCTTTCGACAGATAGTTACGTCAAATCACACCCAACTTGTTCCTTTCTCAAATTGACAACCATGCTTTGAGAAGGGTGCGGCGTTCCCTCCGGGCGACGCTAACGCATGCGTTGGTCCACCTTCTTTGTTCACCCTCCAGCCTGACGCGACCCTCACTGGCGACGCAGGCAAGGAAACTCACTCGCTCGTTTCCTCTCCTCAACTTCCCGCCCGCCAGCCAGCCACTGAGATACAATGCATTATATAACTTCCCAACTGATGCTTGCAGGCGTTGGAAAGCAAAAAATTAATTGTCACCACTTTTAAACAGTTGGCGGCATTCAAGCAAATTTCTCTGTACAATAAGATATACTACAATGTTAGGTAATCAGTTTAGACTACTGCCAGAAGACGATCGAGTGAATGGCAGTCCTTTTTTTTATAAGTAATGTATAGTTCTACATGTTAATGATGTTTGCGTCATGTGCCTATCTTTAGAATTTATCTTTATCGAAGCTTATTTAAATTAAGCAATCATATGATTACTCTGGTATCTAATCTAAATGCATTTATCACATGGATGAGTGAGAAAGGGAGGAACCAGGGCCATGTTGGGTCAGCGGCTAAAGTTAGTGAATAGGTATTATGTACAGTATGTGTTTATTGGCTGCATATGATCATTATAGGAGGAAGTGGTAACTGTTAATTGGATATATTCAAGGTGACGAGACACATTCAGTTAGAGGTTAATTAAAGGTTGCCTTGTGACGAAAATATTTTTTGGTATAACTGGGTGATTTTATGGAAATATTTGTGCTTTGTTTCATAATACAGGTTTTTCTCACTTGATAATGGTAGAAATGGATTCAACCGATCGAGGTCATGTATCCTATTTTCGTGCAAGTCATTAAAAAAAATTTTGGGACCTTATGGAGTGACGAAGACTGATCTCTCTCTCTCTCTCCTTATGATACTTTTATTGGCAGGGTAATCCATTCAAGATTAGAAATATTATAACAACATAGGTTAGAGTTAATATATTTCAGTCTTGCAGGCTACCTACTTTAATTAATGTTGTGGTATCTTGTGTTTCCAGAGCTCAACCCGCACCATGTTCAAATGTACCTGGAACGGTTGCCAGGAAATGACCTCTGCCTGTGACGCCATTGAGAGGCACATTCGCTCCACACATCTTGGGTAAGTCGTCCTAATGTAACAAAACAAATTCATAGGTAATCTCATAACAGCAGGTGATGTAATTTAATAGTGCATAAATTAACATTCTAGGTAAATCACATCTGTGTAGGACTTTTGTAACAGGATATTGTATAGGCTAGCATTATATAAGGTAGCATCTTTGGTACATTTTCTAATAACTATGCCATAAAATAACCACATTATTTATAGTTGTGTACATAATTATACTGTATACTGAATGTTTATGCTGCCATCTATTATGTAGGATACTGGTTTCATTGTTGTTTTCCTAGTCAGTGGTTCTTGTTCAAATGTTCAAAATTCTTAGTGCTGTCCCTAAGAGTATTAATACCAGAGTAAAGCAATATGTGAAAACTCTAATTTTTTTTCAAGACGTGAGGAGGTGAGCAGCGAGCACAGTGACAGTGACAGTGACGATGAAGATGACCACGAGGAAGAGTTCTACTGGACGGAGGTGGAGGTGAACGTGGCCACTTGGGTTGACCCGTGTGAACCTCTGGTGAACTTGGCTCTTCCACCAGCAATCACCACAACACTGCCTACTGCTGTTCCTGCCCCACCCATCACCACCACCACCACCATTACTACTACCAACAAAATGATCACACCAACACCACCACCACCACCTCCACCTGTCCCCAGTGCCCCCCAATCACCCGGGGTGACACTGACAGGGGTACCAGCACTGCAACACACACAGCCACAGTACATCCATGTGTCCTCACCTCCCACTCTCAGCCACATGGATATGGCTCGACCACCTCATGAAGGTAATTCTCTCTATAATAAGCAGAGGAGAAGCAAAATTGTATCATTAAGGGTTTCTTGTTATACTGTATAATTTTATTCTTTGTTTTATGACATGAATATTGAATACATTGATAAACTACAAATACTCCATGTTGCAAATGATATTTTCTCAAATCATTTGCATTACTTAAGTATTAGTCAGCAGGCTTCATCTTCCTATCAGCATTGTGACACAAATGTGTGGATAAAAACATGATATAAGGAGGAGCCAGTATTTTACATATAAAATACAGACAATAGATGAGAATATCAACATGTAAGTAATGTATTTGCAACCTGATGTGACTTACAAATGACATTGCAGATCCCAGATACCGGCAGCAGATGGGAGGGACAACACTGTCAAGCTCTTGGCCTCGGTCCTCAACTTACCTTGTGAGTTGTCCTGTTAAAAACATCGTTGCAGTGAGTAATTACAGTTTTAACCAGGTTTTATAAAGGATATTATACTGGAGGTAATGTGGGGCTATTAATTTCACCAAACTTTACCGCATAACTGATAATAATATAATAAAAAATTATTTGCAGTAATAATTATTTTGTTAAAAGTAAACTGTAGGAATGGAATATAGCAATATAGACTATACAGTCTACTGTACTGTACTCTAAAAAAAAAATAATTAATAGCCTCTTTTGTTTTTTACCTTCTATAATATGAACATGACATTTCATTACATTTGAAATATTCTTTATACATTATCTGCGATAAAATTCAGGGTACCTGTATTCATATCTGAATTCAATATTATTATTGAGAGTTGTGATTCATTGCCAGATACAATATAATGATATTAGATATCACTCACCTTGATTAATGTGTGGTTTCAGGGTTCTGGCCGTGGAAAGATTAGGGTCAGTTCTTCTCCTAAAGCATCACCTGGGAGAGGGAAGAGGAATGGAGAAAGTCGCAAGTGCCGTAAAGTGTACGGGATGGAGCAGCGAGACCTGTGGTGCACTCAGTGTAAATGGAAAAAGGCTTGCAGTCGTTTTGGAGAGTGAAGTGTTTCTCATAATTTGGTCACAAGAAGCAAAGTAGAATGAATTGCATCCTTGACATTATGAAAGAACACAACATGCAGTACAAGAGTTGGTTAAATGGAGGAAAGTTTGGTATGTTATTGGATGTGTCTGTGAATAGGAACATATGCTTCAGTGGCCACTTACTGTGAATACTTAGCAAGATCAGTGTCATGTAACAGTGATATTGAAAGATTGATACAGCAAAGACCAGAGCATTATCATAATGAGCTTAATATTTTACTGGTGATACTGTTACACTGGGTAACCCATTTCCAAGTACTGTAGTGTATTTGTACTGTACTGTACTTGGAAAACTTTCATTTATGTTCTGAAAACGGAATATAATTCCTTTTGTGAAGCAGATTTTGCCTGCCAGGTATTGTCAGTGATGGGTTTCTGGATTCATACAATATATATATCACTGCCACATAAAAAATGTACTACATTATTTTTTCCTTTGTCGTATTTGGCAGTAAATTTTTCATGTTTCTATGAGCAAGACTTGGTGTATAATATTTGTTTGATTAGATTAGAGTGTCACCAGTATGCAACTATTAAAGCCATTACTGTAAAGGAGATGAGTTATATGAACTTGAAGCAGCAGTGTACAGTACAGGTATTATTAGTAGATGGATAATTTTGTTACCAGATATCTTTTTCAATACAGTATAAGGATAAATGCTTCCAGCTTTGCCCAACACATTAAGAGGGGAAAACTGTATAAAGATTATGTGTGTAAAGATACCAGAAGGAGAGAGAGATAGCTGGAATTGCTTCATATGCAATGTAACATATACCATAATTAAATTTAAGGCGAGGGACTAAGTGTATATGTCATTAAGATTATAGACACTGTAACTTTGGGATGAGGTAAGCCATAGGTGACATGTTCCATGTAACTCTTCAACAACGGTGTTTTATTTCCAGTGACGTGTTGTACAGATTCATCGGGCGATAATCCAACATTTCATTTAGATTACGAGCTGTTGTTATGTGTTGACTGAGATGGTTTGTAATCTTTGGTTGTCTGGTAGTGCTTCCCTCCGACAAGAAAACTAAGCTAGCGTTGGTCAGAATAATTATGTAAGTTTGTCTGCCGTTGTTTAAGGGTTATGTTATTACACATGATATTCCGACACAAGTACAGTACTCTGTAGTATGACTTAAAAGCAATACCTTGAGAAATGCAAAATATTCACCTATGCTTCCATGTCCTTTTACTATTACAATACTACTACTGTATTATTTAATTTTCCAGGTGTACAGTAAATGAGCATAAGTTGCAAGCACTTGATATGTACAAAGAAAAGTCATGATAATATTATGATGCTGATATCTCTGAGCAACTTTACCTATATAGTTGACTGAGGGAAGGCAAGAGAGTAAAATGCTTTCAAGTCAGACGAACATGTAAAATTCAGTCATTTCTATTCCTCATTTTTGTATATCAGGTACAATACGGGGAATTATATAAAACTTGTCTATACACTCCGCATCAGCAGAAAGTTCTGAATTAATTACACAACCTTTATAAACTGCATTTAATTTTATTTTAGATTCCCTCTGACTTTTTTCCCATTATAGTATAACATGTTGCCAACAATATTTTAGCACTCTCTGGCCTCCTTTCAGTCCTTCAGCTTCCCAATGCAACATTGTCCATTGCAAATATTCTTTGTAGTACAGTAATGTGAAGATGGGACAAACACTTGTGTATGGAAATAAGTCATGATTTATCTATGGCAACATATGTCCAATGATGAAGAGCTTTGATGATATTCTTAATGCAGGCTAGGAACACGAATTAATCTTAACATACTGATAACAATTTAATTATAGAAGAAAACTGTTCACTCCTGCCATGTTTATTTTGTATGATAAATGACAGTACATTTATATATTTTTAATATATTTTGATGTTGCTTTTGTCCATGACATTTGTTTATAGACAGATGGGACCAGTCACCTTGAAGTACCTCACACTTTAACAATACAAGATGATGTGCAAGTTGCATTAACCATATAACAGTTGTATATTCAAAATTATAATAGGAAGCATGTGTTGTATTGTATTTTTCATTAGAAGTCAGTATTTCCTTCACACACTTCATGTCTTGAGCTCCTCGTATGTTTTGGATTTACACCGATCTGCCCCCCCACCCCACCCCTTCCCACCATCAACACACACACACACAGTTCATATCTGATGCCACCAGAGGTAAATTAAATGTCTTTGATGTTAATAGATAACCCATTAGCTTTTTCATTCCCTATGCATGGCCTGGAACTCAAGCACTCTTTATATTCACAGTGAAGGTATAATGCAATATCCTTTCACATTATCTTATGTTGTAAAGGTGTGTGTGTCCAGATAATAACTTGCACATCATAATACATGAAATACTTAAGTTCATTTTATTATTACTTATATATGTTAAATGATCTTATATTTTTTTACTGGAATATGATTAGTTATGTATATTACTTTAGAAAATCTTTTAAAACTTTGATTATATCACTTGCTCATATATTATGTACCAATCAGTTGATCCAGTTGGTAATATTTTGGAATAAGAAATGATGAAGTGATACATTTAAAATATGTACAGTACTTGCTCATCTCAAACTGGATCTCACGAGTAAACTGTGTAGTAGTAACAGTAGTAAACTAATTATCTATATACTGTATATAGGAGCATGACCCAGACATTAGTAAGAGTGTCTTGCAAATGAAAAAGATTTGAGAAGTAGTTCAGTAATACTATAAGGAATTATTATATTTACAATTAATGGTCTTGGATATATGTAGCAAATTGAAAGCCACTGATTCCACCAAACTGTTACAAAATACATGTATCTCAAATTTCATTCACCACAACATAAAGTTAAAATGTCAACTACTGAAGTATGCATTGTTTATATCTGGCTTCAGAATAACATTAACCCATACAAAAGTACAACAACAATAATTAGACTTGTAAAAAATTATTAATGAAACCATTGATAAATAACATTTTCTAATTTTCAAACAAGAAAGAATGTAATAATCATAATGCTTGATGCATTTTTGTCTGAGTTAGCGAACCTGATTGCTCTCGATATATTACAGTATACAGATGATAAGGTTGCTACTCTATTTACATTTAAGAACCAAAGAACTGCCAACAGAATTAATATTCCCAGTCCAGTACTGTAAAGAGAATATAGTTGAATACTTGGATGTCATTGTTTCAAGGACGTGGATGAAATGTAAATGGAGCAGGCTGTTACATGTACAAGTACTAAAAATTTCTTAATATGGATGGCATTACATTATATTTGTTTTGATTTATATGAGGTGTTAACCAGGGAATATTATAACTTCTTCAGAAGTAATACAAAGTTACCAAGACATTTCTGAGTCTCTTGAGTTCCTGTTGGTAACTTTATTATTTACACCAACAGTTTGTCAGTAAAAAAATGCCCTAAAGACAAGTTGATGTTATGGCAAGAAATTCCTGTAAGGGATTGACTATCAAAATGAAGCTACAATAATATAGCAGTTTTGATCATTCACTCTGCATTGTGATTAAAGCAAAGGAAAATATTAAGTAAGAAATTTGAGTCAGATAAAATTATAATTAACTCCCAAGAGTTGTCTTTACAGTCCTGGTATGGCTCTTCAGTGTGCTATTGATAAAGTCAGTTCCAGTCCAAATAATACCGGTTGACCGCTCTGAAACAGTAGAGTACTCCAGCCATTGTGTTGCCAAGGCTGTTGAGATTGCCATTGTCAACATGCCATTTACAATAATGATATTTGTAAGGTTTATCTACGGATCATTTGTGGATGAGGAATGTTAAAACCTGATGTATTACAAATGTTTTTATGTTGTTGTTGGCTGTGACAATGTCTAGCCTCATCACCAAAATGGCTGGAAAGACCACTGACTCTTTCTCCTGAGTTTACACCAACACCACTGCTCCATTCACCAGAGTGCACATCAGCACCACTGCCACCTTTAGTTTTATAATGGCATTACCAGTTCAGCTTTGTGTTGTGATGTCTAGTAATACCCTATATAATAATACAGTATAATATATATACATTTTTTTTTTTTTTTTTTTTTTTTTAATCTGCATATCACTTTTACTTAGAAATACAAGATAGAAACCATGATTAACTACGAAGAGGCTATTTAATGCTCAGTTTGTATTGGGTAGGTGGACACGTATTCAGTATTCCTCCCAGCTGATTGGTGCCCATGTTAGATGTTGTCGGCATATTGAGAGATATTAATTCTTTTAAGAAAACTGCCACAAAGTAAACCACCTGAATTTTGTTTGCATCGTAGTATAGTACTGTTTAGAATGAATTGGCAGCCTCCAGTATTCCAAAGGCATCTAACCACCTTAATGTTATTCAATCTCTTTCTTCATCATCTTTGATTAATGAATACTTTACAAAGCAGTTCAGGTAACATCTCAACAGTGGAAATAACTTTCTTTGTGGAACTTCAAACTTGCTCTGTTAATTGTTATACAGCAACTACGTAAAAACTACAGCTTAAAATTTAATAAATGTCATGGAGTATTTGTTTTAGTGTTAGCTAAAATTTGATAATGGGGAGATATTTGTCCACTACCAAAAAAAAGAGTGCTTTAAGTATATTTTTAAATAGATGATCTCTAAATACTTAGTTAGATATTTTGTCTTTTGAGTGAAGTACATAATGTAGAATATATTATCATATTTTTTGAAAAATACAAATAGCTCTCTTCACTTCTGGTGCTACTGTTGCCATATATTCAAGATGATGAGAGATTAAAACTTAGATTAAAGAGACTCAGCAGCTCTTCAGTGACCTATGGAAAAGAACATTTTCTAGTTAAATGTTCACCAATATCAAAATGTGAAACAAAATGGCCTTGGACTGCACAAATGTGTATCTGACAGAAATCTCACGTATGTTAGATAAGTGGGTTTCTTGCCAACTGATGTTATTTGCTCCATTTTTGTACATATTAGAAAATATGGGCATATGTACCTTGTGAAGAGTTTGCCAACCCTAGTCTGTGAGACTTTGATAAAAATGTTAGTTTTTCCCAGAAGGAAGGTTTACTCTAGAAGTACTGTATATTATTTTATATCGATACAGGTATTGGAACTTATCGTTAGTTATAGGTAGTGAAGATCTACCTCAGCTACCATAAAGCCATGTTCTGGAAGGTCAAACTTGGAGACCCTGAAGAAAAAGGAAAAACTGCTAATGTCTTTGAATTTGATGTAGATACTCCCTACTCACTTGCTGTTGTTGATGTAATGTACCGGTAGTGATATTTGGAAAGATTTCTCTCGGAAACATAGTTGACTAGAGATATTAAATCTACTGCAGTAAAATCTTCACTCCGTATTACTGATGGAAGTGGTAACATCCAAATGACGCAAGTGACTGGTTTCTTTCTTCAGGGTCTCTAGTCATAGTAAACTATGGGTAAAGACTGGGATGGTGGCATCATGTATGTTTCAGTGACTACCTGTCTTTCATTTATATTAAACACATTTATTTTTACGACACATCACATGATTGCCTATGCAATAGAAAAAAATGGCACATATTGGGGCATCTTGAATGACAAAGGATGAATCATTTTTATACCATTGCCAAGAAATAAACCAAGGACCTCATTACTAAGAAAGTGTATCTTGATATTTTATGCCATAGTACAAAATATTTTATGATGTCTTAGGTTTTACAGAGTTTTTGCTAATTGCCACATAAGATGTGTGTTTATAGTTGTAAGACTTTTAAAGAGTTTTATTGATGTATAATCCCATTTCATCTCTGTATTGTATGTGATGTATATAATCTATGCTTGGTGGTGTTGGCTAATCTACTGTTGTATATATAAATTCCAAAGCCTATGTTATACCCTATGGATTGATAGAGAGATATATCTATAGACAGTATATACAAAGATGAAATTAATAAAGAATATATATATAAATTAATATTAATGAAATATACTATTCCTATACATGAAACCTTCAACTTACGTTGTATTTGATTATTGTAGTTATTTTGACTTTAATATTCTATGTGATTGTTCTTTACTGATTGAAAAAAAAAAAACTAAAATTTATAAAAAAGATCCATAGGGTTGCTCTGTTTCACTTTTATTTGTAGTTGTAGACATTTGAGCATGTTGATGGTAAAGGTTACTATTTATGAACTGATAGTACTCGTGACTTATCAGTGTTGAGTAATGTTAGAATTTATGATGATACTGTATGACAATATTTAATGCCCACTTTGTAAACCGATTCCGTATGTTCAGTGTACGGTATTCACAATTAATGGAGTGCGTGATTTCCGCAAACAAAATACTGTACTGTAATACGAGTTCTTCAAAAATAGTAACAATCAAAACATGTTCAAACTCTTATAGACCTCCTCATAGATTTTTTATGAGTACAGCCTTCAATCCCTCAAGATATTGCTGTAATTGTCAGTAGGTTTATCGTAATAAAAGCAGACTTGTGCACAGTTTTTTTTTATTCATTCTGCCCTCTCTTACATACATTAGTACAGTACATTTTTTACATGAACACCAGAATTATTATTATGAAGTTTTCTCTGATTATATTTCACTGACCTCAGGCCACATGGCTTTAGCTGCCTGGTACTATAGTAAAGCATTACTTATTTGTATTGCCTGGTATTAGTTTTTATTTTTGTGCTATAGACATGAATTATATCCTTCTATTTGTTCATTTTCTTGTACCTTATAGATACCAAATATTTACCCTATATGGTCTGGCACTAGTCCTTGCATTATTGAATGGAACTGGTATGTACTGACTGAATGCCCTTGCTGCCTAAATATAATATTAGAACAACATTATTGTTGTAGAGGAGGTGAAGAAGATAATATTAGAGGAAGTAAAATTAAGAATGCAGTGTAGTTTAGTAGGTGATGTCGGTTCTAGTATGAACTTTTTCTCGTACATGTAACTGAGGTAACCATGGTTTTTAATTTTCCAATTTATAATTAGCTTGTGCCAGTCTTTTAGGGGATTTTATCTCAAAAACAGTTACTATTAGCAGAGCACAGTGTGCAGAAAATAATTTGGAGCCAGAACGAGCCACTCAAAAGTGATGTCATAACTACAAGTAGCCTACATACACTATTCATATATATTTTTACTTTTCTTATTAACAAAATTAATGGATAAAGTTTCTAAGTACGCCTCCTAATATATTTTAATGAGAGTAAGCAAACATGTAGTTCATATTATACATAATACCATCATGAAGGTTTCAGTTGTCGGTCGCATCTGGTTTCGCCAAATTTTCAAAAACGCATCATTTCGGACCAAAAAGTATCCACTCCAGATTTTAATAAAAACAAACACATTTAATATAGTACTAAAATCCATTATGAAGTGTACAAAAATATCTTATTTACCTTCTACTAGTCACTAGTGTGACTGTGGTGTGGTGACTGGTGACTAGCGAGCACTAGCGACCCTTCAGGCAAGGACCGCCAGGTTCAAAATGGAAAGTGCATGGCTGCATGGTTTTGACTTTTGAGTGACTGTGACAGTGACTTCTCCTTGTTGGTGTACGAGTATATACTATTGACCTCATTATAATTAGGATAATATAGTAGCAACTGAATAACTTTTGTAGATTGATTGAATGATTGATATTAGGTGCCGCAACAGCGAGGTCATATAGCGCCAGAAAAAGGTGATAAGAGAGGTGAGACATCAAGCAGGAAGGAAACAGAAAGAAAAGAGGGACAGTCGAAGAACTTAAATCTAGTGGCTGGGGCCGAAGGGGCGCCCAAACCCTTAAAGTATTGCCCACATGTGGTAAGGAACACGGGGGATGGAAATAACACATGGCGAATAGAAAGGGCTTGTAGGGGGCGAGTTACGTTACAAAAATTGGAGGGGTAAGAACACTGGGGACAATATTACAAACAAACAGGGTGGTAGTGTGTAGGAGTTTGCGTAAATACCTTCGTGGTGGCTGAAGAAAGTGTAGGGCGGCGTGAAGGTCGTCGTCGTGGTGTAGAGGAGTAGCTCACAGCAATGTCACTTATAAGTGACATTGGCTCACAGCACGTGGACGTCGAGTAGCGCAGAGTATGTGGAGAGAGAAGTAGCTGGTGTGGAGAGGCACGTGGTGTTGTGGTGTAGGCACGGCCAAGGCCTTTCCTATATAAGAAGGACCTTGGGCACGGCCACGGTCGAGTTAGTAACTCGACCGAGGGCACGGCAGGGCAGGGAGAGGAGATCCTTCCAGGTGGAGAGCGGCTGCCGGCTGGGCAAGTGGATGACTATTATAGCGGCGTTGCGGCCGCGGAGGAGCGGGCAGGTAGGGTCCGCGCGCCAGCACAGGTAGAACACGTGAACTCGAAGATGGGTGTTGGAGACAGGTGAGATAGAAGATGCGTCCAAGGTGCTTGGTGTCACTACAGTCGTGGTGGCTGAAGAAGGTGTAAGGCGGCCTGAAGGTCGTCGTCATCGTCGTGTAGAGGAGTAGCTCACAGCACGTGGACGTAGAGTAGCGTAGGGTATCTTGCAACACGTGGGCGTAGAGTGGGGTAGCTTACAACACGTGGACGTGGAGTGTAGAGGTTTGTGGCTTGTGTGGACATAACGTGGAGGAGCTTGCGTAGACGTCGAGTAGCGTGGAGTATGTAGCATGTAAAGTAGAGTGGTGTAGCTTATGTGAGCGTATAGTGGCGTAGCACGTGGATGTAGAGTGATGTAGCTTACATATGCGTAGAGTAGCTTGTAGACTGGGAAGGAGACAGGGGTAGCTTGCTTGGTGTAGGAATTGTATGGTAAACGAGTTGTATTTTCCGGGGTCAGTGTTACTACCGGGGTGAACAAACTCTAATACACGGTAACAATTTATTTGGTAAGTACACTAGGTTGTGGGATAGCAAGCACCTTATAGTTGGTAAACCCGCCTGCCGTGGTAGCGTCAGGTGGAGAGAGAAGTAGCTGGTGTGGAAAGGCACGTGGTGTAGGCAGGTAGCGGTGTAGGCATGGCAGGGCAGGGAGAGGAGATGCTTCCTGGTGGAGAGCGACTGGCTAATAAGTGTACGATATAGCTGCGTTGCGGCCGCGGGGGAGTGGACAGGTCTACTGGGCACGGATTTGACTAGGTTTTCTATGATGTGTGGCTTTCTTCTAAGGATATGTCCCATTCCCTCAGTGTATGCTGGAGGAGCTGCTGTCTGGTTCTTTCTTCTTCTGGCTCCCATGCGTTAACAAGGAAGCCCCAGACCGACTCTATTGGGTTTAGATCGCAACCCTTGCTTGGCCAATCCAACAGGTCAATCTGGTGACGTTGCTCGTGGAACCATCGTTTCACGATCCTCGCGGTGTGGATGGGAGAGCGATCCTGAGAAAATAAAGAAAGTGGGTAAGGGCTTACTGGACCAGGGAGTCTGGGGACCTTCGACCACCAGGGAGATTGGGAGGGAAGTGTTGGCCCAAGTCCACGTTACCACAAGAGCTACAAGTAGAGCCGCACCTTCCATGAGACCAGTCCTGAAAGGACCATAAAGGGGGAGAGAGTTTAGACTGCTGCATGCAAAAGGATAATGCATCCCCTTGTGCTGGCAGTCCACACACCAGTGAAAAAAAAGAGCCTCCGGTTGCAGTAAACCTCACGTGGATATTTAATCCATGTGGGCAGATCTCGTCAAATCCACTAGAAAGTGACCAGATCCTACAACATTCTTTATTCTAGCCCTGTGGGGGATGGCTAGCATGCACAGAGAATAAAGTCAGCCCCCTTGGGCAATATAAGAAAGAGTAAATAATTATAGGAAAAGATTATTGCAGTAATAAAATTAAGTTTGTTATAGTGTATCATAGAAAACGTGGGTAAAGATTCATTTTCTATAGTAAAGGTTCAGTGTGTCCAACATGGCTGCTGTGTAGTATGTGGGAATGACGAACGCAGGAAAATCATGTCGTGTTAAGGACTATTATGGCCGATGTAGGCGACAAGGCTAAAATCAAGAAGAAGATCCGTAAAGTGTTTCAAAAGGTTGGTATGGAATGGCTATATAATGTGTAAGAAAAGGTGAAATTGAAAGATTTATGTGCATTACGTGTTATAGACGACCTTCAACACAACAAACCCGTACATACATACATATATATACACAATAATTATAATATCCTCCTTCCTTATCTATCTACAAACACACCTACATACAAATACACACACGTACATATATACACATACATACATACATACATATATATACACAATAATTATAATATCCATCCTTCCTTATCTATCTACAAACACACACGTACATACAAACACAATAATTACATTATCTTCCTCCTTTATTTATCTACCATATTATTGTCTGGATTATAGAGTCCACGAGTATTATTCAGGACACATTTTTATTTACAGTCTATCTCCGGTTTAGTGTATTATAATATAAAGTGGAATAAGGAAGTGTGTATGTGTGTGGTGTGTGTAAATTTTTCTGATAAGACATATATAAACAAGTCTTCTCCCTCGTGTAAGTGTGTGTGTGTGTAAATTTGGTATTTATTGAAAGAATTACCGTTTTGCAGCAGTGTTGCCAGATCCGGTTGGGTCCCAGTATTTTGCCTCAGTCATTTATTGTACTTTATCACGATTATTTCCCGGTAGTTTGCCCAGGTTAGGTTCCAGTAGTTTGCCCAGGTTAGGTCCCGGTAGTCTGATGCGGTCTAGGTTAGGTTAGGTCAGGTCAGGTAAGGTCAGACTAATTTCAAAATGCCCATTTGCGTATGCCCTATCTTGGAAATGGGGCATTTGCGGAGAAAATGCCATAGAAGAAAATAGTCATAGAATGGTCTAAATAAGTGGGTAATGAAGGTAGAAAAAACGTACGCAATAACGGTAATTCATTCAATATTTACCGTAAATTTTTCTAATTAAAGTAAAAGTACGGAAGTACTAAGTTCGCTATATTGTATATTTTAGTATCATTACCCACTATTTTGGACCATTCTAAGACACTTTTCATCTATGGTGTTTCTCTCGGAGATATGCCCCGTTTTACAAACATAATTTGGAAATTAGTCTGACCTAACCTAACCTAGACCACAGCAGACTACCGGAACCTAACCTGGGCAAAGTACCGGGATATAACCGGTGTAAACTATCATAAAGTGACCGGGGCAAATTCCCGGGACGTAGCCGGATGTGGTAGCACTGAGCGGCCCTAGCCAAGAACGCAGTAATTCTGTAATAATATCTGGTTTATGTTTGAATTCGATAATGGCAAATAAAATAGAGATATTGTAAATAAAAAATGCACTAACATTTGGTATTGTTATTATTGTCATAATTATTATTATTATTAATTTTGATTTTTTGCATCATATTTTCTTAGAGTGGTAGTTTGATGACTGCAATTGTACTATGTCATTCCCTGTTGAAGCAACCAATGCATGTATAATTTCGATGGTCTTGATGAAGGCTAGGTTAAGTCCCAGTGATTACCCCCGTTTCCATATTAGATTATTTACATTGCCACAAGGTTTTAAGATGTCCTCCCTATACCACATTCCAGTTATGGGAGAAATTCCTCTAACAATCTGTAAATACTTAATATCAGTTTGTGACAAAAGTACATTATGGAATTTTATAACTATTTCTATTCCTTCCAGTCTGATAGGGAATTTGAAACCTTCCTACCTGTAACAAAATGTAAATTATATCAGTATGTGACCAAAATACCTTATGGGGTTGTATAGCTAAATGTTTCTGTTCCTTCCAGCCTGATCGGGAATTTGAAACCTTTCTACCTGACAGTATGCGGGCACCAGTGATCCAGGTGTTGGGTAAACCCCCCACAGACTACAAAGGTGGATTTGGAAACTATAACCATTATGACCAACCTCACCCACACAACTGGGAGAAGAGAGGAGGTCGCTACCATGATGAGTGGGAAAAGAGGGGTAGTTTCAGTAACAGTGGTGGTGGTGGTGTCCTGAGAATTAGTGAGGGGGCCAGAAATGCCATTTTCTCTGGAGACGCTGGACGACCCCCTGGAAGAGGAGACAATGAGGCTGGAGATGTGGATGGCTCACAGAACACTGTTGTTGTTGCCCCCACTCCCGTTATCCTCTCTCGGGCTCGCAGCACTAGTGAACAGAGGTCCACTTCTCCCAATCCATCAGTAGCCAACGCCAGGTTCGTGTTACTCGTTATTGAAGCTACAATATTTAAATTACATGTAAAATAACTAGTTAGAATTAAATTAGTAAAACATTGTCATTTCTTTGTTGGTGTTTCTAGTCAGGAGTTTAAATGAAATCTTATATTTTTTAGGAAAGATTCTTCTCCCAATGTCAACTCTGGGACAACATCAGGAGGACAGCAGTACCACATTGCCTCCAAGCCTCTTATGATGGAAGGTTGGTAGTTTGGCAAGAAAATAGCTTAACAGATAACAGTAACATCATCAATGCTCTATTTCCCATGTTTCAAGAGATGAGAGGCACCAGGATCAGGGATGGAGAAATGAAATATGAAATGTATAACAGCAGGACAGAATACTGAGGAAAATTGTTCACACTCGCATTCACTCCCAGTTTCTATTTCACAAAATAGTCAACTCTCCTGCAAAGCTTGCATGCAACTAACATGAACTAACAAGTTAAGACCGGGTCACCGTCCCCAGCATACACTACTCCTAGTGAATCTCTTCCACTATTGTCTTATCATGCACAAATTCTTTTGTTTTATATTCACATGGATCGGTGCTTTGTTCTACCATGGAAACTCCCCAGAAGGTCTGGCCTATTTATCCCATATTGACCCATCTCCTAGACCTAGGTCTTCCCTGTCTTCTTTGCCCCTGATAATCCCTGTCATATAGTAGGCCCTTGATATTAAGATGATTAAATTTAGCACTATCCTTGTAACACAGGCTCAGTAAATAACTTAATCTGTATGGTAATGAGTAACAGAAGCCTGGGAAAGTTTTGGTGGTCTTCAATGAGGGACTGAATGTAAAAATGAAGTGGTGGATACAAGTATTTATTCGTTGTATATCGAGAGAGTACAGTACATATTTCTTACCACTCTCGTTTCATCTTTTCTTCCCATATTCTCATTTAATTTCAGCCTCTCAGGACACATTCCTCACCACATTTTTCTCAGATTTCATTATTTCTTAACCTGTGTGAATTAGCTCAACATAATCATGAATCCTGTTCAGATAGAAAAATAATGTTAAGGATCACTCTTGCAGCCTCCCTGACTCCTGAACGAGTGATGAAGGGTGCAGTGCGACTGGTGGATGAGAGCCTAACCCTGTGTGAAGACCTGGCCCCATACCTGCTGGACCAGAGTAACTTCCTGGTGGTGGCTGTGGTAGGAATGCAGGGCGTTGGCAAATCTGCTCTGGCCTCACTGCTGATTGACCCACAGCTTGATGTCCACAAAATCAGGTACAGCCATGGCTTGGAGGTTTTGTGAGGTAGAATAATGGAGAGGAATTGATTTGACTGAGAGTTGGTTGGCTGAAAAAAAGTTGGCAGATAGGAGATTAACAACAAGGATCATATTCTATTGAAAAAGAAACAAAGGACAGGATGGAGAAGGTAAAGAATTATGTGGCATGGACTTATGGAGTTGTTATGTCAGCTTGTTTGTGGCCATCAAGTAAGAGATACTATATCAGGAAGTAGAAAATAACCAGATATTTTTCTTGATGTGTGTTGTGGAGAAGTATCTGGAGAAGGGACAGAAGCTGTATTTATGAATTTGGAGAAGGCTTATGACAAAGTAGATAGAGAAGGTCTGTGGAAAGTACTGAGAATATATGGAGTGGTTGGAAAGTTGTTGGAGGCAGTGAAGAGCTTGTATGAGGGCGCAAGAGCGGCAGTCAGGGTGGAGAGTGAGCAGAGTGAGTTCTTTAACTTGAGCGTTGGGTTGAAGCAAGGGTGTGTCATGTCCCCATGGTTTTTCAATGTATACATGGATGGAGTTATGAAGGAAATACAGGGAAGAGCAGTGGGTGTTGGTGTACCTCTGATAAGGGAGGGGAGTGAGTGGAAGTGGCCTGTGTTGCTGTTTGCTGATGATACAGTTCTTCTGAGTAACGAGTGGGAGTTATAGGGATTGGTGAATATGTTTGGAGATGTGTGCGAGAAACGGAACCTGAAGGTGAATGTAGTTAAGAGCAAAGTTATGGTCTTTGAAAGGGGTACAGCCACAGGTTGTGAAGTGAGGTTAAATGGACAGGTTATGGAGAATGTCAGCTCATTTAAGTATTTGGGCAGTGTGATGAGTAAAGATGGGAGGTTAGAGAATGAGATGCGAGAGAGGGTACAACAGGGAAAGAGGGTTGTAGGAACACTGAAAGCAGTGACAAGGAATAGGGCGATGAGTATGGAAGTGAAGAAAACGCTACATGATAATGTGGTAATCCCGACACTGACATACGAGAGTGAAACGTGGACAATGATCGAAAGACATAAATCAAGATTTAGAGGGGTGGAAATGAGCTACCTTAGAAGTGCATGTGGAATGACAGGGAGAGACAGACTGACGAATGAAGAGGTACGGGAGCAGTGTGGTGTGGGTGTGGACTTGTTGAAGAGTGTGAAAAGGAACACCTTGAGGTGGTTAGGTCATGTGGAGCGTATGGGAAGCGAGAGGTTGGTTAAGAGAGTGTACGACAGTGAGCTGGAGGGACGGAGGGGGAGGGGCAGACCGAGAGTGAGGTGGAGGGATGGAGTTGAGAGGTATGTGAGGGAGGAGGGACGCCAGTTAACGGGAAACGGGTTCATGGAGGCGATTCATTTGTGGCCACCCCTTCGGGGATTAAGGCGTCTGGCAATAGATAGGTAGATAGATAGATAGAAAATAACAAGTCAAAAGCATGATTATCTTACAAAAAATTTGAAAAATGGCTGAATATAATGAGAAATTTTCACTGACATTGTTGTCAGCTGAGTGCGTTTTTGTTCATGTATTTTAAGGTCGTGTGTGTTCCGTCCTGAGAGCATGGAGCAGATCATGTCAGGTTGTCATGGCACCAACGGTGTCGACGTCTACATCACTCCTGATCGCCTCGTTGTTCTCGATTGTCAACCGCTTCTCTCAGCTTCAATTATGGATCGGATCATTACACAAGAGAAGAAATTCACATCAGATTACAAGTGAGTTTCTTGAGTTTTGTGTCTATTGATTGTACATATAGTTATATCCAAATTGTATAGTTTTAATGCCTATTATTGCAGATATTGGTTTTAATGGATTTAAATATAACCCTACAACTGACAAGCAAATGTATATTTCAGCTCCACAGAAAATCTCATGGAAGTCGAATCCCTTCAGCTGCTGACATTAGTGCTGAGCATCGCACACGTGGTGCTCGTGGTGCAGGATACGGCTCTAGATCCAAATATTATCCGACTCCTCCAAACTTGCGAGATGATGAAGCCCTCCTCTTCCTCCACACCCGGCTCCTCTTCATCCAATCCCTCACCATCATCAGCGAGTGAAGATGCACAGCAATACTTTCCCCATGTGGTCTTTGTGTACAACAGAGCTCCAGCGCACCACTTCACTCCTGCAACTTTGAAAAAATTGCAGGTACTCTTCATGTTCACCATTAACTGCATATCAAAGAAAATGTTTATACTGTATATCTTTTGTATACTGTACTGAGCAAAATGCTGTGTGTTTAATAACTTCTTTATGCGAAAATTTATAACATCTCGATAGATTGAAAGCCATGCATGCATGTAGTGTAGTATACTGTACTGTACATAGTCAATGAAAAAATGCCACCCAAAAGTGCGTCTGGTGAAGGCAGCTGTTCAATCAGTATACACTTATGTACTATTTCAGTACTAATTCAGTACATTGTGCAGTGGCAGTATCGTAACCAATGAGGTATGAGATGCAGCCATTGCGCAGTGGCTACTATTGAGAATAGGGAAGTTTTTTTTACAAAGCACCTCGGTGACCTACCCCTCCACAGGAAGGGTAGGTAAGTCTCACCCCTCCTCCACGTGGTGACCTCTGGGGACACCTCCTTATATTTTTATCATTATTTTATTTTATAGAGGCTGGAGGTGAAGCTGAAGGTGGAGGCGGTGTGGGGGCACAGTACGTTCCCCCCACATATAAGTTTTAATTTCCTTTTTAATATTTTTAGTGACAAAATTATTTTTTAATTATTATGATTCTTTTTAAAAGTGTTAAATGTGCAATTTGTTTCTTTTTTCTGTCTTATTATTATTTAGTGTTTTTAAAATTTTTTGACAATCTTGATCGTCCATGTCCCTATGGCCTTGCCAGCCACCAGTGGCCCCCCAATGGGGGGGGATGGACGGCTGCGGCTAGTGGTGGGGAGGGGTCTCCGGTCTGCCCTGTGGGGGGCAGGAAAAGGGGAAGAATGCATGCGAGTGGTAGTAATCAATGTGAATGGAATGGTGAATGAGGTGAAAAGGAGAGAGATTGTGGAGTGTATCAGAAGGAGTAAGATAGATGTGTTTGGGGTATCTGAGACCCATATGAAAGGATGGAGGGTGGAAGAGTGTAGGGATGGAGGGAAGAGTATGTTGTGGGAAGGAATGGAAGGAGGCGTGATATGGACTGGTATGGATGAAAAGTGTAAAGGGAGAGGAAAGGAAGGGTGTGCATTGTTGGTGTCTGGGAGGGTGTGGAAGGGAATGGATGGACATCGAAGGAAGGGAACAAGGATAGTATGGATGACAAGTAAGATTGGTATCATTAAGTAAGTGTGAGATAACTCTAGAGGGTGAGAAGATGGATGAAGTGAAGTAGTTTAAGTACCTGGGTACAGTTCTATGTAAATATGGAAGTATGGAAGGAGAAATTAGGGAGAGAGCAGTGAAGGGTAGACAGGTCATAGGATCACTGGGGAGGATTATGAAGGGTAGAAGTGTGAGTATGGAAGTGAAAAGGGGACTACCAAATAGTATAATCCTGCCAACACTGACATATGCATCAGAGACGTGGACATGGAGTAGGGCTCATCAGTCTAGAATAGGTCCAGTGGAAATGAGCTACTTGAGAGGAGCATGTGAACTTACTAGGTGGGATGGAGAAAGTATGGTAATGAAAGTGTGTATGAGAGATGTGGTATGAGTGGGAAGGCAATTGGTATTGAGTGTGGAGTGGTTGAGAGAGTGAAGCGTAATACACTGAGGTGGTTTAGATATGTAGAGAGAATGCAGGGTGAGGAGTTTGTAAAGAAGGTGTATGGAAGTGAAGTTGTGGGACCTGATGTTAGAGGCAGACCCCTGGTTAAATGGCAGAACAGAGTGGAAGAGTATGTTAGGGAGAGAAATGTGAGGGGCAGAGCAGGGCTTGACCAAGTAAGGAGGGAGTGTTGGAATAGGGAAAGGAGTTCCTGGAGGGAGCGAGGCATCAGAGCTATAGATAGATAGACTAATTTAGGAACATTTTGAGGGATTCCCTTCAAATATTGAGGGGTTACTGTAGGCTCTTTTAATTCTATTTTTCTCTTCATGTCAGGGAACGTACCAGGCAGCGTTCTTGGGGTCATGTCTTGAAAGTGAGAGTCGAGTGGGTACCTGCAACAGCCTCACCTACACACCCCTTGCCCAGGCCTCCTGTGGCAGTATGGTCAATCTTTTCTTACTTCCAGACATTCATAGCCAAGAACATGGTAAGTATAATGGTTAAAAAATATAGAGCCAAATGCAAGAAGTATAGGATGCTTATTGATCAATTGTTTGTGAAATGTATATCATGTGTACAATAGAGTAAAGCAGCCAGGAGAGGAAGTTACTATTTTTAAAGTAATTTTATATTGCCATATTTTATGTATTAGGTACCTCATTTGATATTAACTTCCTTGCCATTGTTAATAATGCTGATGCTTTGTGTCTGTTACAGGCCAGGTGACATTCAAGGATGCTCTGAATGAGATGAGGCGTCAAGTGCTCAGTGTTAGACGCCTTCCCCTCACCCATCTTACACTGACGGAGAAATCATGGTTAGTCTTCTACAATTACAACTAATACCCATTTATCATTTGAAGCCTTAATATTGAACAGAAAATTATTAATTATTCATAACCATCCTTAAAATTAAGTGATTTAATTTTGTGTGTAGTCCAATGTGCATTCATTCAATTGTGTAAACTGTTACAGGTACCAGTATGTGTGTCGCACATGGGAGAATGTGCGTAAGTGGAGTCTCTTCGTGGAGTACAGCCGGCTGCTGCCTTGAGCGGTGGTGGTGCGTACGTGTGGACACCTCCTGCCTGGCATCACCACCCAAGCTAAGTGGGTGTTGTGCCGCAAGTGACGCCTGACGCCATTCTCCGGCCTGCTCTGCTTCCCTCATGGGACCTGCAGCAAGTTAGCCCCGCCCTGCTCTTGCCCCTCCCTCATCCACAACTCACCTGCTGTGGGTATGGGCAATTAACGTGAGGGGGTTGGTGTGCACGTGGGCACTGTGCCCAGCTGTGGGAGTGGCACTGCGTCGTCTGTTGTTGAGCTGCTGCCCTTGGCCAGTGTCTTGGGAGGCAGTTGTGACAAACCCAACTGCTGTGTTGGGCCATCCAAGGTTGCATTGCTTTTGTGTGAACTTGCTCATTGCAGTTTTGCATTTTTCTGTTCCCATTACAAATATACCCATATATAATAACCGAGTCATTTTAAGAAGCTATGAGTATAAGAGCCACTCTTCAGCCAACAGTTCACTACAGAAATAGAATGTTTTGGGTAGGATATGAATTATCATTTTAACTGAAATGATCTGAATAGATGGTGATGCATTAAGGTAATGGGCAAGGCACTACAGAAGGAAGCAACTATCCCTGACCCTCCTGAAATGGGTTTGGCTTGTAGTACATGCTGTCCAGAATAACAGGTGAAAAGTTACCTCACCTTGTCAGCCAGCATAAAGCTAGTAGCCAGGGTTCATCTTAAAGAAACACTGATATCTTAAGAAATTCTTTAGTTACAGATTTTGCTTTCTTTTACTTTGGGGGGGAAGAAATCTTTTCTGAGGGTATTCTGTTGTAACTACAGCATGGTTTGTTCATTTAAAAAAGAAGTAACAAGTATATTTTAACAGAATTTTGATGTTCTGAAGCTAAAGTTTGATTTATCAAAGTATTGTGTAAGGATTTAATTTTTAGTCCATCTTGAATTGGAGATATTAATTTCTAAGCCCAAAGAGTTGTCACTTTCCTGAATATGCTATGCAGTTAATTTGTATTGCCAAACATTTACTGTGTAATTCATTAATCTGTAAATGTTCCAGTTCGGTACACCATCATGATAAGTATGAAAAGATGCATTAAATAGTACAGTAATGTGAGAGTTTCAGTATTAATGCATCTCGCAACATACAGTACATGAATTTATTTGGGTGATCCTATTTCATTTTTAAGGAGTAAGATGCTTCTGGTGAATTAGAGGCTGCTGATACCTCCAAAGTTTGCCGAGAGAGACACAGGAGGAATTGTTGGTAGCCTCAGACAACAACAACATACCATGTTAATTTGGTGTCAGACCATTTGATCCTCCCTGCAAATAGTATCACACTTACGTTTATAATCCCGAACAGCTTACTGTTTGTACGATGACCAGGAGTCTTATAAGGATTTTCCTCATTGTATGGTACGATTTCATTTAAATGCCTGCATGTAGCATTTTAACTTGAACCTTTGTAACGTAATGTTTTGCGTGGATATGAAGGTGTCTTTCCTGGTCCATCAGATCATGAGATATTACAACTGTGGCCGTAAAGTATGCTTCTTAGTGCGTATGTGCTTGACACAATGGTTTATCAACCATTGCTTCTTTTATGTCCGGCATGTATTCACAAAGAAAAGATACATTTCAACAAATTGAAGGTTACCGATTCCTTCAAGCAGTGCCAAGAACCACATTGCATTTAGTCTAGTTTGTTTTGTGACAATGTTTGAAGGCATCAGTAATATCCAATTACTGACAACATAGCAAACCCTTTAACCATATTCCATGACTGGGTTTACCAGTTGGGAGTTTTAGTAAACTAAACATATCACAATGCCATGTAATTTAAGAGCCCTGTGATGTCAGCATATTGAGGCTACTAATTACTCCAAAGTGTACCAAGAAACACAGTGCTGCAGTATTGCTTAGGTCATGTGTTTTGTGACACAGTTTGAAGGAATCAGTAACTCCAGTTCACCAACAGCATCACTGGCCTCTTGATAATGAACAAGATAGTACAGTTCTGAAGAAGAATAGTGATATTGTGTTTAACTTGTTATTAACAATTATCAATTGTGGTAGATTACCAACCTAACTGTATCTTACTCACTGACATGTAACTTATTTTATTTACTCCTAAGGCAGACAGGGTAGTTATGTCATCTGTACACAGGGCTGATCACTCTTGTGTAATGTTAGAGAGTCACATCCTTGTATGCCGTCTCACAGGATAATCACACTCATGACACCTATTTAATAATGTCTCGATTCCCAGCCGTAGTTAAGCATCAGTGTCTTTATTATTATTAACTCTATAATACGATGATGGAGTTCTGTGAATGGGCTGTCGCATCACCAGACCTTCATGCATCTCTTTTGGTTTTATTATTTGCTGATTTGTTGATTAACATGAAGAATGGCAGTTGGAGAGTGAGTGCCTTTGGATGAATGGATGAATGGAGTAATGGTAACTTGCCAATGGATACGTTTGTTAAGTATATTACAAGTAGAACACTGAAACTGAATTTCAAGTGTGTTGCAAATACTGTAGAACACGTGTAATACCTCACGTGAAGTGCAGGGCATGTGGTAGGTTGGTTCATTCTACTACTAGCACAAGTTTTTTTTCCTTATTTGCCATATAAGTCTAATAGGATGTAAAAGTGTCCCACATTAATATTATAACAAGAAATCACAAAGAGTGGTATTAATAGAAACGAGTCCTCTGAACTATGTATCCTATAATTATAATTTATGTAGCCCTACCAAGGTTATAGGTAGGAGTGGTAAAGAACTTGTCAACAACTTTATGTATTAAGATTGCCAAAATGAACATGTGCATATGTGTGTGTGTGTGTGTGTGAGTGTGTTGCAAGTTTGTGAATGATGGTGGTGGAAAAGCTTCAGTAACACTTGGGTCTTTGGGGATTTTGATTATTTTGCTTAGTGTATTAATGTCAATAAATGTGTCACTCCCTATGATGAGTTTTATTAAGGTGTTCATTGTAGATACCTGTATCAGACTATTTACATTCTGTACTTAATTACATTCCCAAGTATCATACAGTACTTTTTCTGACAGGTGGGGGTGAACATATGAAATCCCACAGAGTTGGCGTGCAGCAATGTGTCTCAAACCTAGGACAAGGGGAGAGAAATTTAAAGTTGCTTCTGTAATATAATTTCAATTTTAGTAGCTTGTGGAGAGCAGTGGGGCCATAAGAAGAGTTTGTTTAGAAATGGAAGACTTCATGGATTGTGATATATGATACTGTAATTGGCTTTCTCTACTTGGCATTATAAAATTTTATGATAAACCTACTTCAGTCACTCCTAACATCCAACCACCACAGAATATTCTCTGGGACTTAAAGTGTGGCAAAGATTTTTATTTTTGAGAGAGAGAGAGAGAACAGATAAGATTGAAAGAAAAATGGATGATAGGTAAGGTCAGGATGGTCATTGGTTATGTAAAAGATGTTGGGTGGGACTCCGTGGGAGGGTGAGGAACTCGAATGGAGGGTTAGGGAAAGTTTGCCTACTGTATAATATGTCAGGTTTAGGGTTCATAGTGAAGGGATATGATTAATTTTACTGTTGAGCATGATGGACTAGAATTATTCTGGGTCAGTGGGCTATACGGATGCATAATTATGATGCTGCAGGCATGCAAGGTTAAAAATTAAAAGAAGGTTGCAAGGTAAAAACGGATGTTACGTAACTGGTTTGACTAAAGTAGCATTCTCGTTATCAAACAATTGCAGCATTGCTGTGACACTGAAACTAAACAAACACAACAGAAAGAATAGTCATGACATCAATAAGGTATCGTGGGTATTATAACCTGCAGTGAAATAGGGGGAAATAAAACATTATTATGTTCTGGCGGGAATCCTATGGTAGGTACTGGAAGGGAGGGGGGGGGGTGAGATGAAGCTGTATGACCACCTCGTTTATTTCTTTTCTTCACTTGTCGACTTTACTTTATGATATTGGAATACGCCAGATAGCTTCCTTTTCATTATAACCTCTGATTTATTATCCCACCATCATGCTTTATTATTTTGATTTGATAACCGTTGGCCTGAGTTTAAAGGTGGCGGTATGTTGACGCATGCGCACTGCCCCTCACACGTGATAAACCCGAGACGTAAACAAATGTACCAAGGCAAGACAGACTGTGGATCAATGTGAAAAAAATCAACTCATTAACCAACTCCAACAAGCGCCACAGTTACTCCAGGGATAGCCAACACACCAGGGTATGTTTTGGGGTGTAAATGAACCCACAGGACTTTGTAAATAAGGTGTAAATTTGTGATGAGATGTAAATGCCGCCTCCTTTCACACTAGAGACAAAGCCCAGGTTCATATTTCTCGTGGTTTGGTACTTATCATTAGAGGGAATTTTGCAGCATATGATCCACTTTAAGACTTTCTGTATTGTAGTGATGAATTGTGAAGTTTGTGGGATAAAATTGGAGATAGTGTTCATATCGTTGATTTACATTTCCTAAATCGCTGTATTTTGGGATGTATTTTACTTTGGAGAGTGTTGTTGTTTGGGGTAACCGGATATTAAACGGGTCTAACTTTACTATCGGACAATACGAACTCATAAAAACTAACCAATATATATTTTTCCCATTAATAGTATTTTGTTCATGTAGGAGTGTGATGTCTGGCAGTGGGAGTGGACCTAGTACTGGCAGCAGCTCGCCTAAGAGGGTATATCTTGATTACAATGCCACCACCCCTCTTGCCCCTGAAGTGATCAAAGCCGTGGAGCAAAGCATGCACGATGCCTGGGGTAACCCGAGCTCAGCCCACGAGGAAGGTGCCCGTGCCAGAGCGGTCATTAACCAGGCTCGGGATGATGTGGCCAGGATGATTGGTGCCTTGCCACAGGATGTACTCTTCATGTCTGGTGGAACTGAGGTAGGAATGTCATCCCTGTGTCAACCATGGGAAAATATAGGTCTTGTTTTGATTCATCGGTTAATATATATTGTATATTTCTATGACTGTTTTTAATGTATAAATGTACACAGGGCTGATCACTCTGTGTAATGTTAGAGAGTCACATCCTTGTATGACGTCTCACAGGATAATCACACTCATGACACCTATTTAATAATGTCTCGATTCCCAGCCGTAGTTAAGCATCAGTGTCTTTATTATTATTAACTATAACACGATGATGGAGTTCTGTGGATGGGCTGTCGCATCACCAGACCTTCATGCATGTTCAGGAACATAACCCATATGCTTTAAGGGGATTATGTGTGTGTAATTACGTCAATAGAAATTTAATTCTTTTATATAATATTTGTAAATTGCTTAATTATTTTAAAGATAAAAGTTGACAATTGAGACAATTTTTTTTTTTTTTTTTTTTTTCTTTTTTTTAATTGCCTTGAAATTTTATTTTATTTTATTTTTTTTCAGTGTCTTTCAGAAATGATGTATTTTGTTACTTTTCATTTCCCCCTCCTACACCTTACAATCTTGGGGGGAAAGCGTTGGGGATTGGGGGTTTTGGGAGGGGGAACTAACCTAACCTAGACCTGACCCTGGCATCCTTCAGTCCTAACCCTGGAATCCCTCGGTCCTGTCCCTGGCATCCTTTGGTCCTAACTTTGGCATCCTTTAGTCCTAATCTTGGCATCCTTCGGTCCTAATCTTAGCATCTTTTGGCCCTAACCCTGGCATTCTTCGGACCTAACCCTGGCATCCTTCAGATATGAAGATCCATTTTGTGGCATAATTACACGAGACGAGCAACAACTGAATCCTTCATGATGGTATTGTGTATAATATGAACTATATGTTTGCTGACTCTTGTTAAAATACATTAGGAGACGTACAGTAAAAGTCCTGTAATCCGTATTGCAGGGGACTGAAGGTCATCCGGACTATTGGTTGGACTTTTAGTTTATCACTAATAGTCAATATCACATTTTTCCTCTTCACGATTTTCTTGCCGTCTCTTTTTGTACAAGGTGTAGGAACCATCACTATTCACCTAAAGCAACTTTGGGGTGCTAAAATTTACACTGTAGTGGAAGTACAGTAAACCCTCGCTATTTCGGATCAATTGGGGGGGAGACCCTTGTCGAGTTATCAGAAGATCCGAGATATCTGAGGGCTTAAATTTGATGCGTACGACTGTCTGCCTGCCCACCCGCTCTCAAAACTACAAGTGCATTCACTCGTTTCTCTGGTTCCCATACACAGCTAGTGACTAAAAGAAATTCTAAACTTGAGCCAAGAGTATGGACAATGTATGTCTTTTTGCATGGTTGTTTATTCTAAAAGAGTAGGTAAAAGCGCGAGTGTAGTGAATGAAGAGTGAGGGTGATGGTTGACAAGTTCAGTTATCACCAATAACCCATGAGTTTCTACTCCTACAAATACATTTCCTCAGTTTATATTCATTATCACTTGCACTTTTCACCATATCAAATGTATGTACTGGGATATGTGTTAAAAGTATGAAAAATGCCCATTTTGAGAAGTTGTTCACTATAAAGGGGTTAGGCTTATCACAAGTGTAACAACCGAGTGTGAGGGTGATAGTGGGGAACTTACATTCCTTTGTTTGTATTAATTAATGTTGGTAATTTTCTCTTAAAATCACTCACTGAATATTAATTTGCGCATAGGTATGCCTAATAGCGGGGAGAGTGTGGGTGGTCCAGCTGTACGTGAGTCACGTAGGCATATGTGACGACGCACCCAGAAAATCCCTGCCATCGCCACTCGGGCACCAAAATTGAAATTTTTATTACCACTTTAAGAAATCCGGACTATTGGGATTTTTGGAGTATCCGTGGTCGGATTAACGGACTTTTACTGTAGTTGGAAACTTTATCCATTTTTTCATTATAATTTATCCATTGTTTCAGGCCAACAATGTCGTTCTTCACTGTGCTGTGACTCATTTCCGAAAGTGGTGTTTGTCCCAGGAAAGTCCCATCTACCATCATCTTCGACCTCATATAATTACAACAAAAGTTGAACATGATGCAGTCAAGCTTCCCTTGACCCATAGATATTCCATTGAAGCAGGTATGTTATATTTCCATCTTCATTAATAAAAGTAGTTTTAAGTTGACAGGCAATGGAATGATTCCTTAGAGCTAGGTTCAATTGAAAATATTGTGTGAGCTGTAAATTTAGTGGGCTCAAATGAAGGTTGAATATGATTGTGACATTACCCATTTTGCCAGGTATTTCCACATATCCTGTATTTTTATTTAATTCTTCCCTCAAGGCTCTGGATCCTCCACCCCTTAAAAACTGGTGGAAATGGAAAATTAACGATGAATTTTTTTCTTCTAGACGTGACTTATCTTGGAGTGGAGAATTTACCTGAAGCTGTTTTAGAATCCATCCGACCCTCCACTTGTCTCATCACCGTCATGCTGGCCAACAATGAGACTGGCATTATGTTCTCTGTAGCTCACATTGGCAGGTAATACATGATCAGTGGGTTTGCCTATAAGAAGTTTGCAAAGTTTAGTGATCACCCCTCACTATAATTATTTCAAGCTTGAATGCATAATGCACCTTCCCATTTCACCGCATTCTAAATTAGTTCCATATATTAGTGTTAACCATTAATTTTCAGTCATATGAGTATCTTAGATGATTAGTGACCACTACATATACCAGAAAAATCAGAGAATTGTTGAAAGCAACTTTCATATTCTGGTATCCATATATAATAGGTATTTTTGTTTTTTTCATTGTGCCCAGTGGAACAGGACTTTTAGTATGTAGCATTAATATATATATTTTCTTCTGCAGACTATTAGCTGAAGTAAATAAGAAGCGTGATAATGAAGGTTTGTTTAAGGTGCTCCTTCACACTGATGCTGCACAAGCTATTGGTAAAGTTCCTGTTGATGTCACAGACCTAAACATTGACTACCTGACAATTGTCGGACACAAGGTATCAGTATTTGACCTTACAGTAAACCCTCGCTAAGTCGGATACTTATAAGTGGGATATCGGATAACTCTGAGGCTGTCAGTGTCTCGGACACTTATAAATAAATCGGATGTATATCTGGCTTATACGGAGCTTTTCCAGGTGCATCGTCACAAAGGCCTACAGCCTGAGAAGTGACGTAAGTTGATTTTGTACAAAACTCGAATTACCATCTCTATACCATACATTTATACCCTTTGTTGACTGACCACATATATAGTTATGCTTTTACCATAACAGGTATGTATAAGAAACTCAAATGTTTTGAATTAATTAACTGTATTGCCAGAAAAATGGTGATGTACTAATATATAATTGGCTGCGTCACTACCATGGAGCCACATATGCATCGGGCATGACGGTATCACCACAGTGACTCCAAACGGTGTTCCATTATTCATCTATCTATCTATCTATAGCTTCGACGCCTCGCTCCCTCCGGGAACTCCCCCCAAGGGGGTGGCCACGGCAGAAGTGTCTCCAGTTCTCCCTGTTCCAACACTCCCTCCTTACTTGTTCAAGCCCTCCTCTGCCCCTCATGTTTCTCTCCTTTACATACTCTTCCACTCTGTTCTGCCATCTAACCGGAGGTCTGCCTCTCACACCAGGTCCTACAACTTCACTTCCATACACCTTCTTTACAAATTCCTCGCCTTGCATTCTCTCCACATGTCCAAACCATCTCAATGTATTACGTTTCACTCTCTCAACCACTCCACACTCAATACCAATTGCCTTCTCACTCATACCACATCTCTCATATACACTCTCATTACTTTCTCCATCCCATCTAGTAAGTCCACATGCTCCTCTCAAGTAACTCATTTCCACAGCACCTATTCTAGACTGATGCGCCCTATTCCATTCCATTATTCATTAACAATGATATATAATTGGCTGCATCACTGCCAAGCAAGCCATGAAGCCACATATGCATCGGTCATGACGGTATCACCACCATTACTCCACGCAATGTTCCATTGTCCATTAACAAACTTGATCTTTGCTCTGTTATTATAGTTGCCTGCACTGCATAGGAGATGTATCTTTAATGTGAGATAAGATGCGCTATGCTCTCTTTGTCTATAACCATGGTGGCTACAGTTGTTTGGATCAACCCTAAAGCATGGCCATTTGTTACCACCTTTTCTCCTTTCTCTTAACAGCAATATAGACTTGTTCACATAATGTGATGATCTGTCTTTTCTTTTCATCGCTAATAATATCACTTGAAAACTTTCTCTTCAGCGCCATTAAAAGGAGATTACTTTATGAGAAGTAAGCAAAAAAATCTTGGGAATAATGTGTCTGTGTGGCAACAAGTACTCTGTGACTGACAAACTGACCGATACCAGCTCTGGTTCCCTTACTTCCTCATCTGCCACCACTCCACACCACAATACCTTATTTCATGTTAATATACATTATTAAATCTATTTCTGCAGTATTATATGTATTTTGTGTGTGTGTGAGAAATTGTCATATTTTTGTATGTGCGCATCTGAGTATGGGAACCAGAGATACGAGTGAAAGCACAGGTAGTGTTGAGGGTGGGTTTGCATGTGGTCAGTCATACGCATCAAATGTAAGCCCTCAGATATCTCGGATCTTCAGATAACTCGACAAGGTTCACCCCCAACTGATCCGAATTAGCGAGGGTTACTGTATTTTCATTTTGCTTCACTTATTGTGTGTCATGAATTATATATAGTGTTGTTAAGGAAATATTTTCAAATGACAAAGGCTAGCTCAAAATCTTTATTGTCATGAGGTTTTTTGTCTTGTCAACAGAATATTCTCTACTGACACAGAATTTTAAATCTCTCATATTCAATTTATTCCCACTAACCAACAAAAATATTGATAATGTTTGTATATCATACAAGGAACACATGAAAACAAACACTAGCCAAGTATATTTGAGAACATATAGTATTTCCTCTTTCTTACATCATCCAGTACTATGGACCTCGGATTGGTGCCCTATACATTCGTGGGCTGGGCCACAAGACCCCAGTGTACCCACTCTTTTATGGGGGTGGACAGGAACGGGGATATCGGCCGGGCACGGAAAACACACCCATGATAGCTGGTTTGGGTCGGGCCTCACTACTTGTCCACAACAATGTCCAAGATTATTATGCATCTATGAAGAAAACTAGGAATTACATGGAGAGACAGTTGAAGGTATGTATGCTTTGATGATCTGCCTTGAGTTTTATGTGTTAAGGTTATACAGGCAACCCCTTGTTAACGAACGGGTTCCGTTCCTAAAAGACCGTTCGTTGCGCGAACCAATTATAATGTGTTAGGCTCCAATGCTCCGAGTTTTACATGCCGGTGGATCTTAAACAGTTTTATTTTACACAAAATGACGAGCAATACTATTAGTTTTCTCCTATCTCTCGTGCCTATAAATAATGTCTAGTTTCACTTCGAGAGTAGGGCACTTCCTGGTCTTCTTCGTAACACTAGGCGACATTGCAGAGCTGTTTGCAGGGCAATTGGGAGGCATGATGGGCGAAAGTTACACTGCTTTTACTGCACGAGAGAGATGCTGTTATTGTTTTGAACTGTTGCATGCAGTGTTGCCATGTCTGCTTTACAAAATTTCCCTAATTTCACTTTTTACCCCAATAAATCCCTGTTTACTCTTGGATGATATTCGTTCATTTACCATCTTCTTGATATTTCGTCTGGTAGAAATTTCCCCATTCACTCTTGAACAATCTTTATATAATTTCCCTGTATAACTTCAAAATTCCCTAAAACAGAGAAATTTTCCTGCACCTGGCAACCTTGGTAGCGCGGTATTGAGCATGCAAAAGCGAGTGATGCGCATTTTTTCCGATAGAGGCGCTGCTGTTCTCAATAGACTGTTGCCTTGCGTGATGCGGAGGGGCTTTCAAACTCGGTAAAAATTTTGTTATAGCGATTTTGGTGTTCGTTATGCGATCAAATGGTAGTAAAGTAAAACCTTCGTTGTAGCGAAATTTCGTTGTGTGAACATTCGTTACACGGGGGTTGCCTGTATTCTATCACTATATGTCGCTGTAGGGAGGTGCATATACACTCACATATATACACTAGTCAATAATTTTTTTTTTTTTTTTTTTTCTGTAAACAGAAAGTTTTTGGGAACCAAGTGAAAATCAACTGCGTAGATCCCTGCATTCCATCCGACCCTGAGGCCTGCTCTGTCCCTCCTCGTGGCCCCAAGCAGCAGCATTTTATCTTCCCACGCCTCCCTAACACCTCCTCTGTCTCATTTTATTACAGACAGGTATAGTACAGTAAAGTTTATGTATTAGTCTTTCTTCCTCTCACATGTTCATTTTTATATTCCCATGCCTTACAAAGATTTTACTATGCTATTTACTGGTATTTTTTCATATCCCCTGATAGAAACAAACAAACTTTTCTTCAGGTTACTGGACCAGACATTTTAAGGCATTGCAGACTTGTACAGGCCAGCTGTGGAGCAGCTTGCCATGCACATACAGAAAATCAAAGTGAGTATGAGTCTGCAAATTTCCCTTATTATTTTTCTCATTTGTCTTGATTAAATGAGTAGAAAAATTGAATTATATTTGATAGGCAAGTAGATATATCATTTCATATTTTTTCAGCTGATGTGCATGAATTTTAATACTCACTATTTGTTGCAGGTATTCTTGAAGCTTCAGGAGTGTGTTCATTTCATGCTTCACGTACCATTCGATTAAGTCTTGGCAGAGATACCACAATGGAAGAGATTGATTTAGCTATACAAGATATTAAGCAAGCTATTGAAAAGCTTATTGGAAGATCAGTTTAAAGAAAAATATGATATTCTCGGATGCAGTTAAGCCTCATTACTGAGACTAATAAAATTTCATATGAAGGTTTAATCAGTATAGTAGTTCTTATTAATAGTCTGTTTAAAACAGACTGTAAACACCTAGCAGTGTATAGTTAAAGATGTAATGATAATTTTTGTACACAACAGGATTTTATACATTTTGAAATAGCACTTGTACGAGTTGAGAAGTGAGAGTTCTATTTGTTTTAGAAATTTATTTGTAAATTTTATATTAGAATCATTATGCCGATGGATTTTTCACCACACTAGTGCATAAGCTTTCTCTGTATGTTTTTGTACTTGCATACATATTCATTATTGATAGATGCATTGTGAATGCTCCAGACTCTTCCTACAAAAGAACTGAATGGAAAACATGAAATTTCCATATACAGTAAACTCTCACTAAGTCGGATATAGGATAATTCGGAGGCTGTCATTATCTCAGACACTTATAAATAACTCTGATGTATATTTGGCTTATGCGGAGATTTTCCGGGTGCATTGTCACCAAGGCCTTCAACCTGAGAAGTGACGCAAGTTGATTTTGTACAAAACTCGAATGACCATCTCTATACCATACATTTATACCCTTTGTTGACTGACCACATATATAGTTATGCTTTTACCATAACAGGTATGTATAAGAAACTCAAATGTTTTGAATTAATTAACTGTATTGCCAGAAAAATGGTGATGTACTAATATATAATTGGCTGCGTCACTACCATGGAGCCACATATGCATCGGGCATGACGGTATCACCACAGTGACTCCAAACGGTGTTCCATTATTCATTAACAATGATATATAATTGGCTGCATCACTGCCAAGCAAGCCATGAAGCCACATATGCATCGGTCATGACGGTATCACCACCGTTACTCCACGCAATGTTCCATTATCCATTAACAAACTTGATCTTTGCTCTGTTATTATAGTTGCTTGCATAGGAGATGTATCTTTAATGTGAGATAAGATGCGCTATGCTCTCTTTGTCTATAACCATGGTGGCTACAGTTTTTTGGATCAACCCTAAAGCATGGCCATTTGTTACCACCTTTTCTCCTTTCTCTTAACAGCAATATAGACTTGTTCACATAATGTGATGATCTGTCTTTTCTTTTCATCGCTACTAATATCACTTGAAAACTTACTCTTCAGCGCCATTGAAGGAGATTACTTTATGAGAAGTAAGCAAAAAAATCTTGGGAATAATGTGTCCGTGTGGCAACAAGTACTCTGTGATTGACAAACTGACCGATACCAGCTCTGATTCCCTTACTTCCTCATCTGCCACCACACCACACCACAATACCTTATTTCATGTTAACACTCACGCACGGGTGATGCATACGCTGCGTTTTAGGGGGGGGGGAACTTTGCGTTCACGCCCGTACACCACTTTGGAGTCCTAATTTTGGAAAAGTTCTTGTTAAAAGTCAACCATTGGGCAGATTTAATTCAAATTTGGATGCCACATAGGCGTCCTCTTGTGTGTGTGTGTGATGAGTTGTGTATGGGAATCAGAGATACGAGTGAAAGCACAGCTTGTTTTGAGGGCGGGTGTGCATGTGGTCAGTCGTACGCATCAAATTTAACCCGTCAGGTCTTAAGATAATTCAATAAGGGTCTTCCCCCAATTGATCCGATTTAGCGAGGGTTTACTGTAATTCCGTGCTCATTAGGTGCTTTAGTTTTGTTCATACTAATGGCATACATTGCAGGCGTATTCTGTGATGAATATTTCCATGACTGAGAAACTCCCTAATTTTGAGCCATTATTTTCTTATTCAAAACACCATATAAATACTAAATAATTTACATATGTAAGATAATGTGACGCATATTTTTTTTTGGATTTTGACAGTTATGAAATTATGTTGAATGAGTAGCAAAGCTAACATTATTCCATTCTTTCTTTATGTGTGAAAGTAAAACCATGCTGTGATGTGCTGTAATAGTTCCTTGTGTGACGAGGTAACTTAAAGCACTATAAATGTATAGAAATGTAATGTATAACAATACCATAACATACAAAATTTGAGGAATCTGTGATATGTTAACATTTTCCCTGTTTTTCAGAGACTCAGAATAATCTGTTGGCTGGCAGGAAACTGCTTAAAGGGGGTAATATGTAATTAGCAAAATTTGGTGGAACCACTGATTATCCAACTCTGAAATGAAACTATGCTTTGTCCAGCCTAAGGTGGCGGAGAAGCCCTGCCCTACAGGTGCGGTAGGCAAGTCAAGTACTCTTTCGCTTCCCTGATTGGCTAGAGGTGTTCAGCACACTGAGAAAAATAGGAGTGCTTCCTTTTTTCATGAATATTTCTGCTAATTAAGCATTATTCATGTTTGTTACTACTCACTCATTATCTTAATGATATGTGTGAGGCTTACAGTCAAAATTCACAGTGACTATTTAGTTATCTAGAACATATGAGGCGTCTCGTGGACAAGGGGCGAATGCACCATTTTCTTACTTTTGAGTTATGATTGTTTAAAGTTTGGTACACATATCAGACATAAAATAATTCAGAATAGCATGTTGTTATATATTATTAGAATCCTCTGGACCAGACCAATTTACACATCTTGAAAAAAATAATAAATACACACACACGCAGTAAAACACGCGAGGGTATTTTTTCAGCATATAGTATTTATAGTTCAATCCAAAGGAAATTCATTCCTGTATTAGATATCAATGAAACTAAATCACTGAGAAAGGTTCAGCCAAAAATTCCAATAATTAGTATTTTTACTATAATTATTAATAGATTTCCTTCACCAGCCCCAGACCTGTTGACATAGCCCTCACCACTCTCTCTTTAAGCCTTTTTCTGGGACCTTAGCCAAGTGTCGGGCCTTCTCTTGCACGAAGGCACGAGCAGCGGTGTAATAGCTTTATTCTGATTACTATAACTCGCCATGACACCGAGTAATTCACTCGTAATAACAAAATAATGTCGAGTGTAAACAAACTATGGCTTCTGTTGACACCGGGCGAGGTAAAAGGTGAAGCAGGGGTGGTAGCGCACGTCTGATTGGCTGAAAGGTGGTGCTTTAACTCGGGAGAGAGGTAGACGCTCGCTCATTGGCTCGGCCGCGCGATAACATTCGCCCCTCTTCCTCAGATATCCCACACCTCCTCCCCTCAACCACGTGTGTAGAGCAGAGGAGATTCGTCGTAGTATCCTGAACCTGTATGGGTCAGAATCACAAAATGCTCTTCATCACGTGACTTTCAGTGCTTCCACCTACTGGAAGACATGCATAACTCATTATCCAAGAGACGCCTCATATATTGTGTAGTAAAAAGTGAGCGACAGTGAGAGGAAAAAAGGTCAGTTGGAGGACCTCTGAGTAACCCATGTGACTTCCCGTGTTCAAAAGCATACTTCAAGGTTTTTTCATCCATTTAATGCCGTTTTTTATATATTTAATTTCACCTATCTTTCGAAAACACAGGGGAGTGCGTTTTTATGTAACGTAATTATAGAAAAGAACACATACACAAATTAACTATTTACACAAAAAAGTTAATATCTTTCAAAACCATGGCCAAACAAAGCAACAGGACTGGGCAGGGAGTGGTGTGTGTGTGTGTATGTGTATGTGTGTGAATGGATTAACGAACCGACACAGAACAAGTTGACAGGCGCCTATAGGGACCAGATTAGAAAATGGACTAAGGCAAAGAAAGAGAGAAACTAAGGTGAAGGTAACAAAAGATGAAAAAAGTGAAATAGCTTATGATGCATGCTACTATTAATGAGAGAATGAATAAATGAAATAACAAAAATATTATATAATTCCGTTAATCAATAAATTTCTATATACTATAGAATATAGAAAAGGAAAGATTGTGGATGAATCGTGAACACGAGAGAGAGAGGTGGAGGGGAGAAGGAGCTACAGGTCACCGAGATTAACGCACTGCTATGCGACGTGTGTGTGTGATCAAAAGGACTCTAAACGTCCCCTTTCCATCATCGGCCAATCAGATGCATTCAGTAATGTCCCAGAGAGGCAGGGCTTCTCCGCCACCTTAGGCTGGACAGAGTATAGCTACCTGTTTTAGGTATTTTGGTTTGTGGCAAAATTTTGAAGAAATCGGTAGCATTTCCTTCACCAACATTTTACCCATTAATGACTAGGGTTCACTTCAAAGAAGTATTCTGATAATAATTTAACAAGGTTCATCATCATATCCTTATCATCTTAAAGTTGTGAAGGGATAAGATGAAGTTTCTGAAATTCAACCAGTTTTCCTTTGGGTAGCCAACAAAACATAAGTACCTTTCTGGTTGCTTTTGCAAAGCATTAATAGTGTGATTAGTTATATGACATAATTTAATTATGGAAATTAACTTTTTTTTTAAGTGAGCTCATAATTACCAGAAGTTTGACAAGATCCCTTCCTTAAATTTGGAGAACAATATTTACCTGTACAGAGTGATAGGTGAATCATGAAGTGTGAGTGTGATGGTAAGTATAGTGAAAAACATCCAAAAATGGTTCATTGTGGAGAGAGAATTATGGACTTGATTATTTAGTACAAAATCCTGAAATCTCTCCACAAATTACAGCTGAAAATTGACAGGACCATAGTTCCCAAAAAAGTAAATAGACCCTTTTAGACACTAATTTCTGGAATGCTGGATGAAATAAAGTAGAGTGCATGTATAAAGTATGTACAAGCAGTACCATATGAAGAGCTCTATGCTTGCCACAGGCCCCATAAGAGGACTAGGGATATTTTTAAAAATTCATCAATTGAAAAAGGATTAGAATTATACTACATGATGCTATGCTAGGTTAATAGAGGCTCCTTAAGGGTTCCATGTTGCTATTCTTCCTTTATACAGTGAAATTGTACAATATGGAGTGTGCAGCATGGGTCTGAGGTTTTAAAGTTTATCTCGCTTATTCTCATTCCTGTGACACCTAAAAGTGTCTAAAATACTTCTGGGGAGAACTGTACACTAGGGACTGAATGCTAATACAAGACTTAGAAGAGAGACATAGCTCGAGACAGTGTTAAAGTTCAATTTGTGAATGAAGAACAATGACCAGTAATATCCTGTAGTGCTTCTGGAAGGGATGGCACAAGGCATAAATCTACAGTATTAATGAAACTCTACCCTTAAAATTATTTGTTTTTGCTCTAGTAGTCTTCTTTCATTAGTCTAATATTTTCACATTTTCCATCTCTGCTTAGGTTCTTTCCTTGTTGCCAGGCACTAGGCTGTTATTGCTTTGTCTTGGCCTTCTATTCTAATTACAGTATATCACTGATTATCACATCAAAATGCAGCTGATGAGTTCTCTATGCTAATTCTTTTTCAAGTCTTAGTCTAGGATAAAGGCCTTAGTGAGCCAATATATTAAGTTATGGTGATGTGTATAATGGACTACTGCTCACTGTAAGTGAAGTGAGTATTCAATTATCAGCTGTAATTGTTGGTGTGTGGAAATAACTTTAATGGTTTTATTTATGACTTGTAGAATCTTAAGTCTTATTACCAAGTACAATATGTTTTGAAGATAACTCTGCCTGGTGCAAACAGGTGATGGCTGAATCATAAGTAAATTATTTATATTGGTTTCTGTTCAGGATCATTTTAAAATTATATGTAAAGATTTTATATTTTCACTTTATTTAGTGTTTAATAGTTGATAGAGATATTCAATATAAAATTAGTTATTTTATATACAGTACATTATATTATCTTTACATTGTTTATTTAACTGTGCTTTAATACTTCCATCTACAAAAAAGATAACATATCATATTTCCCATAATTTTGCAAAACATCATCCCATTATAGTGTAGTACAAATTTATAAATGAACATAACATATTCAGTTTCATTATTAAGTATTTGATGTGTCATATACATATATACAACCCCATAATAACCACTTTCAGATTCCATCCTCTCAAATGTGTGTTCCAGAGCCATGAAATTATTAGCAAGGACTGTACAGTATCAAATAAAACTGATGGTGGTATTATGAAAACAAGGGACCACAGATCTTTTTTGTGCAATTTAATGTTCTTTAACATACTGTTTTATTGTCTTAGTTCTTTTATTTTGTTTTTCCTGAATTGTGGGATGTAATCATGTCCAATTAATTACCAGTACCGTATTAGGGCTGCACAGACCCATTGGATCAGTCGTAGGCATCCCCTTACAGTAGCCTTTCATACACGTGGCCCAACGTAACTATGCGCAGCTGCCTCTTGTTTTCATCATGCCACTTTCACTTTGAAGTGTGTCCAAGTTTTCCGTTCTCTCACCATACAGGATATCATACTTACTATTCATTTATGCATTCATGTGGATTGAATCCATGTTCCCTATTCATTCTGATATTGTTTTGCATCATTATAAGATCTCCCATATTTTCCTGAATTTTTGTGCCAAAATTTTCAGTAGTGCTCAATGACATTCTTCTTATGAGGAATAATAAGTGGGTGTGCAATGCAAGTAATTATGAAATTGTGTAAAGCTTGGCGAACACTTGAAATTCATACATACTAAAGGATCAAAAGTATCCGCAATGTAACACAGACAAGCAGTCATTGCCATTTGTGTAGTTTCTCTACATCCACATCTTTTTGTTTTTATGGTCACCAAATATTTCAATATTTACAGTCATAAATCTTTCAACTAGTTCATTGTTGGAATTTTCTTACACTTTGTAGAAACACTATAGTACGTACAAGCTTTTTAAGTAGTTATTACTCTGCACTTTATGTATTACTTTTGTCCAGTATTATTTTCACAGTATTTTCAGCCCACTCTAGATACTGTACTCTGGTATACATGTTCTCTTCATATTTGCTTTAAAATATTGCTCATAGTCAGATCCACATCAAAACTGGTTCTGGTATGTACAATAATCTTACAGTACCATGTTGATTATGTGAATTTTGCTGTGTAGGGAATTAACAGCACTGAATCTACTTTGACTGATTGTAAGGTATTTTCATGCTTTGTATTTTTGCAGCTCTTTTACTGAACTTCTTGTTCCAACTGAATGGTGAGACAGTCTTTCCTCGAGATATTATTGTGCTTTTACAGTGATGTAAAGGTTACAGCCAAGAAACATGTGAAAGTAAGCTAAATCTATTTTCAGTTTAGTAATCACCAGTATTGTTTCATCATTATCAATAATATGGAGATAAGTATACTGCACTACAAATAATTCACATACTGTATTAGGATTAAAATCATACTACATCATCATTATATTTATGTATTTTGGGAGAGAAATTCCAAAGTCATTGAAAGGAAAAAGTAATACTGTAACTGGCAAATTAGGAGGTTACTGATTTCACAGAACAGTGCCATGAAACAAATACAAATTTTTGCCTGAGTAGATTTTTATAATCATAACACAATTGCAGGACTCTGTAGCCCCCAACTTACTAACCTATTACAGTACTGTACTCCTTTAAGAAAGATTTTGTATGTCATTAGAACATTACTGGTAGATCACAACTGACAACTTTCTCGGGTTCAAGCGTATACGAAACAAAACAGAACAGGTGATATAGGAAAAGAGCAGTTTAATGGGCTTAAAAACTTTTAAAAGGGGGATGTTAATGATGCCAGAAAACTGGAGGGATCATGGACTTACAGTTTGCAAACAATATGTAACTCCCATTCAATGGTCATCAATCATCCAAGTAGGCTGTTTTAGTGTGGTGCAAAAAACTGTACCTCAAAAATGTATCTGTGCAGCTCTGTTGTGTGTCCTAGGTCTACCATCTCATATCTGTCAAAGATTTACTAGCAGTCACATAGTCTTATAGTGAGATGGCTGTGATCACTGTTAGGTGAAAACATGTTTTAATTCATTTATGGATTTGTCATACAGTACCATGTTCACTCACTCCCACATGATGTTTTTAGGACCTCATGTTTTGCTGATTTTGTAATTCACTGGTATTCATCCTGTCTCCATGTTTGTGAGATTCAGATCCATAATGTGTGTAAGGTAACCCATGGGGTAGACAATGTTAACAGAATGAATTGTGGAATCTTGTAGCAGTCTTGGTCTAACCCGGAGATTTCTTGCATACTGTCTTCAGTGGTACCATTGGAGAGAGAAGATATATCAGGGTTTGTTCTTACTTTCCTTCCTATCTTCTTCCTTGATACTTACTGTGACAGATACTATTTTTGAGTGTGTGTAGATTTACTTATGCTAAAGTTACTTTGGGCTGTTAAACATTCTCATGACAGGGTATATTAATGTTATATGTGCTTAAGGAAAGTTTCACATACTGTATACTTTTGTTAAATTCATACTGACTACCATTGAGAAATTTACATGCAGTAAGTGCTCATTTAATTTGGGAAAGTATATGACCATGTGGAGATGGATTTCAGGGCTGGAACTCTACTTAATGTATGTAAGTAGGCTATCTATAAGCTTCATTTTGTGTTCAGTATATTCTTCTTCTCTCTTTACTCTTAGTGGACTATTGCTTGAAGATATAGGCTGTACTTTCAGGTTGTTGATGCCCCTTTGGAACTGAACCACTTCCATTCCATTCTTCAGTTGTATCTCCTTTATGCTTGCCGTCTCTTCGCTGTATCTATTCCCTTGTGCTACAGGGTCTTCCAGGGCTAGTGCTGTCTTTTTTTCTTCCTTCTGAATTATTCCTCCCTCTTTGGTTAGTGCACATTTCCTTTTATTGCATCTTCTATGTTTCCAGCCTTATGAAGGCCTGAGTGCAGTAGGCTGTAGCCTTATTGTTCTTTCTTTCTTGATGGAAGTAGGCTACTCACAAGTTAGAGTTGAGCAAATACCAGTTAGTACTATTCTCCTGATACTGTTGTCTCCCCATTTATAAATTTAATAGATTCTCTATCAATTACTGCATCAGTGTAATAATCCAATCTCATAAAGTATGTTATGTACCACATATCTCGGTGGATAAGATGACACCGTAGAACCAGATACTGTACGTCATATAGGGCAGGTACCAAAAAAATGAACTTGTAATCATTATTCTACGTGATGATATGTCAGGAATTTTGAAACAACTACTGTATTTTCTACAGATTTTTATTTTGGACTAGAATCAGTTCTTCCTGAAATTATTTGAATAATAGTACAGCCGACTATCAGGTCAGTTATAATATCACATCTATTAAAAATCCAACATAATCATTGACTTCATAACAGTACCTAAATTGAGGAGCTCTCATCATTTGCTTTTATCATAAGAGGTTCAACCTTATTTCAGATTGTCAGCTTAAGCTTTGGCATCCATTTCATACAGCATATCTTCTCCCATGCCATCCATTGCGATCATATGAAGCATGTTTCACTGCTAGCACATTATACATACAAAAGGTGTTTCATACATTAAACATATCACTGTGTTTGTTGGTTCTTTATCATTGACAAAGATGATGTGCTAGTTCGAGGAGTCAAATGCTGAATAATCTAAAAGCACGACGTTTAATCAGAAAGAGGTCTCGTCTTACTTACAGATTGCCTTATCCACAGAGGTATCTGGTAGTAGCCTGCTTAAAATATTTTTTATTGCGAGATTTACCTTCTCGTTTAGGGTGTTTGCTAATTCACTTGGCACTATAAAGAAATCAAGTACCAGTAGCAGTGTACTATATGGCATAGAAAACCACAAGTATTTGGATCATATTTATCCATTAATCAGTTGAAGGTAAATATAGCAATAGGTATACATTTCAAATGTATAAAAACTGCCATTAGATTATAATTTTTACTACTGTTGATGTAGTTTAAGATAAATATTTAAGGGGATAGGATGTTGAAAAATTGAAAGCTCATGATTCCATGTAAACTTCATCTTACCCAGTTGCAGGAATTGGCAGCCTCCAGTTTGTCAACAGCAATTAACCCCCTTAATATCAATGAGTCTGTCGTGTGTTTATAGTACTTTATACATGGCATAATATTCATTAAAAAAACTGCCAGTATGTGGCATTTACTGGAGGATTATTCAGAATCACAGTACAGTGGTGCATACTTGAAGTTATGCTCAAGTAATGTGAGAAGTGAAGGAAAATTTGATTTTATCATATTTTCCGTTTTTTCCAGTTCTTTATTGGATGTGCTTGCCACTTTGCTTATGTAGTGCTTTCCTTGTGATCTCAGTTTATCCTGTGATGGTCAGATTAGAAGGAAACAAAGCAGTTGTGAACACCGCACAAAAAATGACCACTTTAAGGTGTTACTGAATGTTGTGTATATCATGCAAAAACTATGGACTTTGTGAACCTTTATAGAATATAGATTCCATAGACTGCATTCCTAGCAATGTCAAGTATGTGACCTAATCAAAAGTTCCACACATAGTTATCATCACATGGAAATCAATTTTTATCTGAAGTGTTTAAACTTCTCACTTGTATTAACAGAAGCTATTTTTGTACTGTAATGAATATTCTTGGTGTTTGTAGACATAAGCCTGCTTATGACATGTGATAGGTTTTCTCTTCTAGTTGTGCTTTTGTACCGCAGTAGACAGGAATAATTTTCAGTAAATGAACACCACTGTTATGCTGCTGATTGACATAACTGCTGTAAGTCCAGGAGGCTGACTGTAGTTCATTCCTCTTTAATAACAAATTACTACAGACTTTCTCTGTTTATTACAGATTTAGAGTATTTTTTATTATATTTATTGATTGGTTACAACAATTACTGTGATTTCTTTTTTAAAGTGTGTTTTAAGGGAAAAAAAAAGCATACAACAGTGGTGTTCTCCTTTTGGTAGGTTTAATATCTAAATGCAGTATCCAGTAATGTTGATCTCCTGGCCTAAGTTTTGTGGGTAGCATTATATCCAGGAGGCCAGTGTGTTTATAGCTGTGATTGTTTGTTGGTTCAGTCTTCCAGTATAGGGTGTTATGATTGGATTGGTCGTCATAGAGACATGAGAAAGGCAGATACCTCTCACTTCTGTCATTTTGGTATCAACACTGCACACAATGCTACTACTTTGGGGATAATGCAAATTTTGCTGCTATTGCTCAGCTTGTAAAAGTATTCAGCCAGCATTCAGCACTTACCACAAAATTATAAACCAAGAATAAGCATTACCAACAAATTGTAATATCCATGATCTCGGTCATAAACAGCATGGCATATCAGTAACGATGAAATTGGTGAAGTGTGCAGCATACTCACTAGAATGACAGGAGTGACCAGTCTGCTTCTACACTGTTTCTAAGTCATTACGGCATCAAGGTGCAAGTAGTATTTTCTTCAGAGAAAATATATTTGGTATTTCAGTTTTCAAAGAGTTTGTTAAAATATATTTATACACTTAAATTTAGTCTGCCATTTTGTTAATAAGTTGAAGTTACTGGAAAATTATTGGAGATAAATGTTTATTGGTAAATACAACACTTGCTCTAATGCCTTCGTTTTGATATGGGTATTGCCTGATTGTTCACTTCATTTCCAGGTTCTTAAATTGGATATCACAAAGTTTTCCAATCAGAGTATATTGGAATAACTATTGTTGTGGCATGGTTTGGAAAATTCCACAGCATGAAATTTGCTGGAAAAATATCTTGCTCGTCTAAACATACCAGTAAAAAATTTATTTAAAATAGTCTTGAGTCCATTTATTTTGTTAATGTACTACACTTCTTAACCTATCTGCCTTTTAATGGCAGAGTGCTGTAGGTTCAGTGCTAAGTGAATAAGATGGCAACCCATGGTATGTGTTGAAGAGATAGTTTCAATAAGAAATTCTTGAAAATTTATCTTGTAATATGTTATCATTGTGCTGGGTTATGGGTGAGAACATTCCAGAATTTGCTACCTGAATTGTTATGGTGCAAAAGTACCTTAATACTCTCAGGCTCAGAAAATTTATTTTCCCTTGATGGTTAATTTTTTTACAAATATTGTATTCAAAATTTAGTGTTGGGTTGTATCAGTCTGTAAGAATTGTTTACATATTTTAATCCTGAATGATGAGCCTGAGAGTGTAAAGGTGCTTGTGATAATATTCAGCAAATTGGGGTCTTCAGATTACTCTATGCTATGCCAGGAAAGATAGAACCCCATTATAAGTTTTTTTTTTTTTTTTTTTTTCCTGTAACCTCCAATTTGCTAATGTTAAAGGTTTCTTATACAGGTGTTAAGACTGTTTCCTGAAAGTATTGGTGTGTGGTGCCCCATGGATGTTCACACAAATGAAATAGTTTAGAAGGTAATATGAAGCATTCACAATCTTGTGACATGTCCAGTAAATTAATAATATCTAAGGTTTAGAATCATCTGTCAATTCGGGGTTTTATGAGTCCCATTCCTTTTTTTATATTTAATATTTCTCTTTAACTTAGATACTTCCATTATATATTTTTAATTTTGCAGGTAACAGTTTGCATTAGCATTTAAATAATGTTTTAAATTTCATTTGAATGTCATCCATTGGGTGCGTGGAATTGCTAGTCTATGAGGTGAGTGGAGTGTTAGACACTACCAGTCACTTGCCCAGGTTCTGTTGTAAATATTAACCCAGTAATAGCAGCTTGGTTGATTAGTGCACTACTTCAGGATCTGGGTGACTGTCCCAGATGAAATGGGACATTAAACTGTTATAATTGTAATTCTGAATAAAGCACTTAAGTGTTACAAATAAAATCTTGTACTAGTACAATAGTTTTCAATATAATCTTAACTATCTTTACATATAGTACAGGATAATACTGTATAGTAAAAAAATGTAAGCACACAAGTTCAACATGAAAATGAAAAAGTATATATTTATATGAAATAGTATTGCTGTAATGTTTGACAGATCAGCACATCTTTCCTCCAGGAATCTGTAAACTTCAATGCCTTAATAAAATATATCCAAGTGGATTTTTGACTACATGAGTCTAAGGAAAGATGCTGAATTAAACATAAAATCCTAAACATGGGTAATCTTTGATGATGTCTTAAGAAGTATAGAGCTTTGCCATACAAACATGACTTCTATCTAAAATCTTGCAGTGATAATTCAGAGTGAAAACTACTTTTCACTCTATATGAGCCCTGGAAGTTGTTAGATAGAAGTCATGTTTGTATAGCTAAACTACATCCTTAAATAGACAACCTTATATTAATACAGATGCAAATATGAAAAAAAAAAAAAAAAAAAAAAAAACAAGTAATATATTAAGGGCCCTGTGATCGTATATGAAAACTGGAGGCTTCTGATTCCTCCAGACCATGCCACGAAACAAGCTTCTCATTTAGGTGTTGTTTCATGGCAATATTTGAAAGACTCATTTACCTCCAATTATCTGACTACATCACAGGATCCCGTAAACATTACATTACGTAAGGTTTTGGACACAATAACCAAATAGAGTACATAGTGATGCCTATACTAACTACCAATAATTTTTTTCTTGAATATAATGGGTCATATAATTCAGATAATCTATATATACAGGGTGTCTCGTGAGTTGTAGCGGGGCAGAAGGGAGATGAAAAATTATGCAATTTTAAGCAAAAAATACTCTATAAATATATATTTTTTATGAGCTGGTTTAGGTGTAAATACAGTGGATGTGTTAGTGAGAAGTGAGCGGTGGTGCCAGCCATTGTTGTGGTTGGCTACTCTTGCCCTGTGTTGCACAATCAAGTGATCCATTTTCTATTTTTTATATTTACATGTTTTTGCTCTGAATTAAATTCTTCTATCAATAAACGTCCTTTAAGTAACTGTTCTAAGAAGGTTTGGTGCATTAAATTGGAGTAGGTTTAATATGTGAGAATCTAATGTATCAATAATGTGGCAATAATGGAGTACCCATGACTGGTGTGCGAGGTCCCTCGGTTCCCACCACACCATACACATCACTGCTCACTTCTCACTAACACATCCTTTGTATTTACATCTAAACCAGCTCTTTAAAAATATATATTTATAGAGTATTTTTTGCTTAAAATTGCATAATTTTTCATCTCCCTTCGGCTCCACTACAACTCGCGAGATACCCTGTATATATACAGTAGATTATCTGAATTATATGACCCATTATATTCAAGAAAAAATTATTGGTAGTTAGTATAGGCATCACTATGTACTCTATTTGGTTCTTGTGTCCAAAACCTTACGAAAATTGCAACATCACTTACTAATGCAATGGTGCAATACCCTGTTGTTTGTGTATACAGGGCAATTAACAAAAGAGATCATCTAAACTATCTGAAGGTAAGTAAACCTTGACATCCCTCACATTTTGTGGCATGTCTTTAGGAAATTTTTGACCCTGGGAAGTTGGACGAAGGGGCACAGACATGGAACTCCCTGGAATGTTTCCCACTTGAGTCACAATTGCTCTGTTTAACCCAGCACTAGATGAACTGTGCCCTGCAACAGCCTGTGTGCATTCAGGAGGTGAGAGTGTTGTGGAAATGTCCAGCCCCCCTCTGCTGCTAGAAATTTTCAGCATGTTTACTTGCAAAGTCACCTGATTCCTGCAATATGAAAGACATTATTTCAACTTCTGCTGAACTGACATGTGAACTCAATTGATTCTACTGTAGTTCTGAAGGCTAAACCAGGGCTTGTGCCTTATACGTACTGTGTACACATTTTGATGGATATTCTGAACTTATTCTACAATGGAAAGAGTACCAGCCATGAATCCTTCTCCCATAAAGGCTGCTGTTGTGTTAAGTGATGGTATGTCAGGTGTGTGGGGTTGCATGTGGAAAAAATGCATTTCTTGGAGTGGCAATGTTTGTGAATGTGAGAAGGCTATGTCACAAAAATTCTGACGGGTTATCAACATCTGTCGCATGTAAGGAAATAGTACACTCGCCAGCACTGCCGCGTGGACAGGGGCTCACACATATTCAGAGATGTAGCACCACTGTGATTATTTAGCTTGAAACAATCCACATGTGTGAGAGGTTGTATCCTGGATACACTAGCACATGAAGAGAACTTTGTTGTTTAAGGAACAGAATCACTTAAATCTCTTAAACATGTGAGCCCCTGTACCATGTGGCAGTGCTGGCGACTGTACCTCCACAGGGACACAGTCTCTTACAGTTCAGCAACCCTTCTCTTCCAGTCTTAACCCATGCATTATCACCTATGTAGTACTGTACTATAAAAATTAATAAGAAAATTATTATACATACTGGAGTTGGTTTTTGTGGGTGTCTTCTTCTACATGCTCTATTAGAGCAACATTTCCGTACAACAACTTGTCACACACGAGACATTCATATCCACAGTCACTTTCAAGAATGACTCCATTCTCCTTGATAGATTCAATTTTGGCTGAAAATAAAAAGAAAATATTAGTTACCTTTAATATACATTCCATGATTTTGGTTCGATACATTTAGACTACACAAACACCAAAACTGGGAAAAATAGGTACAATACTTCTGACTAAACAAATTGTCAATGATGCAAGAAGATACCTTGTAGTTACTAATGTATCCAAAAATTGACAACCTCTATCTAATGTACGATTTGTTTTTTACTTGTGACTGATTGGAGTTTTCTTCAATAGTGTATTCACAACCTAATACAAATGATAATGCATCAGGTATATACTGCAAACTGTACATTATTTCATAATATTATTGAAACATAGTGTTTTGATAAACTTACAGAGTTCTGTGGATGTCCTTGATGAAACTGGAGTGCTCCCTCTTGAAGATGGAGTGCTCTCTCCTGAAGATGGAATGTTCATTCTTTTTTCACTGAAAAGAGTGTTCCTGGGGCCAAAACCTGAGCTCTCGATGGATTCATATGGCCTTTTTGATGTTGTCTGCACTGGACCCCCAAGAGACGGGCTCATTCTTCGTACCCTGATAACCAAAAGCATTGTGATTAGAGCTTATTTCTCCACATGGGTTCATGAAAGTTAATTACTAAAATAATCTCACACTTCCTTTTGTTGTACTGCTGCATGCAAAATTTCCTTCTCTACCCTTCAATATCAAACATATGAAAGTAAATTGTACCTGGTTGGAAACATTAGCATAAATTTAAAACTTCATTATCTGGAGATGATAAGTCCTGGAAGCTGCCCCATGGGATAATAACCAACTGTGTTCCCCTCCGGCATTAACCCTTAGATGATTAAAGAATTTCTTTGACATTGTACATTATCTGGTTATGGCATTAATTTTGTGCCAGAAAAACAATGAAAGTTGTTGCCTATTCTTAATTGTTACTCAAAATGTTGGCATTTTCCAGGATTTCTTAACTAATTCATGAACTAAATCGTATTTAAATTGTCCAGCTACCTACAATGGCAACCAAATCTATTTTTCATACCTATCAAACTCGGTAACAGAACACTACAATGTAACATTCCACATTATGGTAGAGGAATAATCAAGTTTTCAAAGCTATATATAGTAAGTAATCTTTATCGTTTTGCCTTTTTATTATGCCTACTCTCCAACTACTGGTGCCTTTGAATTTTCCCATAAGCTTTGCTACAATAAGGACCGAGAGAGGTTGGTCAAACAGCCTACCCACCAGGCTTGGTATCATATAAACTAAATTTAGGCTTACCTACTACACCTAATTACATATCAATGTGTGAAATTTTTTATCAAGACTTATTCTAAGCTTTCAGTCTCCTATTACTGTATCTATAACCATTCTTTATAGTACCATTTTCATGGGCATTCCATTATCTATTTACCTTTCAAACATATGAAAGTAAATTGTACCTGGTTGGAAACATTAGCATAAATTTAAAACTTCATTATCTGGAGATGATAAGTCCTGGAAGCTGCCCCATGGGATAATAACCAACTGTGTTCCCCTCCGGCATTAACCCTTAGATGATTAAAGAATTTCTTTGACATTGTAAATTATCTGGTTATGGCATTAATTTTGTGCCAGAAAAACAATGAAAGTTGTTGCCTATTCTTAATTGTTACTCAAAATGTTGGCATTTTCCAGGATTTCTTAACTAATTCATGAACTAAATTGTATTTAAATTGTCCAGCTACCTACAATGGCAACCAAATCTATTTTTCATACCTATCAAACTCGGTAACAGAACACTACAATGTAACATTCCACATTATGGTAGAGGAATAATTAAGTTTTCAAAGCTATATATAGTAAGTAATCTTTATCGTTTTGCCTTTTTATTATGCCTACTCTCCAACTACTGGTGCCTTTGAATTTTCCCATAAGCTTTGCTACAATAAGGACCGAGAGAGGTTGGTCAAACAGCCTACCCACCAGGCTTGGTATCATATAAACTAAATTTAGGCTTACCTACTACACCTAATTACATATCAATGTGTGAAATTTTTTATCAAGACTTATTCTAAGCTTTCAGTCTCCTATTACTGTATCTATAACCATTCTTTATAGTACCATTTTCATGGGCATTCCATTATCTATTTACCTTTCAAACATATGAAAGTAAATTGTACCTGGTTGGAAACATTAGCATAAATTTAAAACTTCATTATCTGGAGATGATAAGTCCTGGAAGCTGCCCCATGGGATAATAACCAACTGTGTTCCCCTCCGGCATTAACCCTAGATGATTAAAGAATTTCTTTGACATTGTAAATTATCTGGTTATGGCATTAATTTTGTGCCAGAAAAACAATGAAAGTTGTTGCCTATTCTTAATTGTTACTCAAAATGTTGGCATTTTCCAGGATTCCTTAACTAATTCATGAACTAAATTGTATTTAAATTGTCCAGCTACCTACAATGGCAACCAAATCTATTTTTCATACCTATCAAACTCGGTAACAGAACACTACAATGTAACATTCCACATTATGGTAGAGGAATAATCAAGTTTTCAAAGCTATATATAGTAAGTAATCTTTATCGTTTTGCCTTTTTATTATGCCTACTCTCCAACTACTGGTGCCTTTGAATTTTCCCATAAGCTTTGCTACAATAAGGACCGAGAGAGGTTGGTCAAACAGCCTACCCACCAGGCTTGGTATCATATAAACTAAATTTAGGCTTACCTACTACACATAATTACATATCAATGTGTGAAATTTTTTTTATCAAGACTTATTCTAAGCTTTCAGTCTCCTATTACTGTATCTATAACCATTCTTTATAGTACCATTTTCACGGGCATTCCATTTATCTATTTACCTTAAAATAAAATAAAAGCAAAAATAATTTCTAACTACACTCTGAAAGGTGTGAATCAGAGCTACGTTACTGTATCTGGCATGTACTGCAGATACATTTATGTTGAAAATGTACTGGCTCACTCATTTAATTTCTAGACTTTTTCAGTAAATGTAATGCAATCTAAGACAACCAGAATCAGGCCATATAGCATATTTGGTAATAATATGGCACAAGAAAACAGTCAAATAAAATTAAACGGGTACTATTGCGGACAAAAATTTCCTTCCACTCGAGTGACTTATATAGTTATCTCACCATTGTTTTCATGTACTACTATGATGTTATTGCTTTAGTTTGTGTGTGACTGTTTACTGAAAGTTAGAAGCTGCTTCTTAATTACTATATACAAAAAATATACAGCTCACTATTAAAGAAAAGTACTGTAGTCAAATGTTTATGAAAGTCACCCTTATGTGGAAAGAAACTTGTCTGTAATAGTACATGGAACTAAATTAATGCACAATAAATACGGTATAAATATACAGAGCTTGTACAGGCAAGAGCAATAAGGTTAAACCTCAACAAAGGAATGGACACAATATGTAGAAATACAGTATATAAGCGGTGATAATACACGATATCTAGAGGAAAGCTTTGGCACCGCTGTATCCTGGAACAAGTTGCTAAAAGCAAAAGCTACATATGGCTACTGTATGTACCATCTTACCTAAGCTTTTTGTGATGAGATTTGCCTTTAATATGTTGTCTCATTGGTTCTTCTCCTGTGCAAATAGCATTGCATACAACACACATCAAATGACTTGGATCTCCATCATCTGCCTGTTTCACAACACCTTTGCTGATGGCATCTTGTAAACAATCTGAAAGATTAACAATAATGAGAATAACAGAGCTGTAAAATAAAAAATTAGGTAATCTTTATTTAAACCATACATTACTGGACTTTAATTGATATAACCATTGTATGTGAATGTGTATATCTTATTAGACCATTAATTGTTTTATCATATTAAGTTATCAACACAAAGAATAGCAAGAACCTTGGTTTATTAGTATAATTCTGTCACTTGTATAATATTCATATATCCATTTTTTAAGACAAAATATAGTAGTACTCACCCTCATGTAACAGCCCCTCCACTTTGGGCAAGACAGGTGTTATGGAAGAGGGACACACACTTGCAGCTCTGATGCCAAGTTCTGCTGACCCTGTTCTTCCTGAAGCATAATCATTAGTGGATTCTGCCTCCTTCCTGTGTAAAAGGGTTACTATCCATTATTGACAAATACTGTAAAGGTTAATTACAATCACATATTTATCATTATCTCATGCTTGACAAGCAAGACAATAAATATCGCAGTCATTTCAAGAATCTGTAGGAATTGTACTTGCCTTCTAATTTTTTTCATGTGAGCTTCTCCCTGAATATGCTGGCGCATGGGGACATCACCAGTACATACTATATCACAGATAGTGCAAGTCATTGTTTTCACTGGCCCATCCATATGTGCTACAACTACTCCAGACCTCAAGGCAGCAACAACATCATCTTAAAAATTAAGCAATAATTAGCAGTTTCTGGTTTTCCCAGCTTGCCTGTGGGAAAAATCTTCAAAATTCAAAGCTAAGACAAAATATGACTTGGAAAGTATAAACAAACCCAATCATTAACATATCTATATATTCAAGAAAGGTACCACTATTTTAACACACTCATTCTCTCAAATCACACAATTATATGACTTGGAAAGTATAAACAAACCCAATCATTAACATATCTATATATTCAAGAAAGGTACCACTATTTTATCACACTCATTCTCTCAAATCACACAATTCTAAGACAAATAGAAGTAATCAATCCTTCCTATATTCAAACATACACAAGATTTTTATCCTTAATGTCAAGACAGTACATTGCAGACATTTCCTCTGCATGTTTCCACTTAGAGATTCACGTCCTTAATAAACGATTCTCCATATTTCAGCCATAACGGAAAACCAGCAATATTAATTGACACTATATCCCACATACTGATCCACTATAAAGAGATTTGACTGTATACTGTAACTCAAAGACAATCAAAAGAACAAGTCTTCTTAACCTAATACACAAACTGCTATTAAATATGAAAGGATAAATGCCAACGTAAATAAATTCTTACCAGGAGTATCACTGTATCCTGCATGACACATGCTACTATCTGGCAATAGAGAGGTGCTGATCCTTGATGCCGAAACTTCTCTGCCCTGATTGTAGTTTTTCAGAGCTTTACTGTGTTGAGAACCTTTTAAATGTGCCTCAGCTGGGATAATACCAGCCATGGGCTTATTGCATAGCTGGCATTCATAATGTTCCTGCAAAAGAATGAAATAAACTATACTGTACTGTATTTATACATAAAAGTAGCCCTGGCAGCATACCGTATGTTTTAGATATGACTAAAGCCTTTACCTGACAATTTTAGGAATGTCAATTGTGTGACTTCAAAATTGTTGCCTTTCATCTGCAAGTGTTAGTTTAAATTACTTTATTCTTATGCAGTACCTATACAGAGAATTTTATATATATCTGAAAGTAAATTAATGCTAATGATGCATAATCTTCTGTATGGAATAAGTATACAAAGACAAAAATATTCCAAAGTACCCTAAAATAATCCTGCATCAGCTACTTTAGTAATAAGAAGCAAATCTCTGTCAATTTACCTGCTGCCCGACTTGAATGCGTACAAGCAAGCCTTCATCCACGGCTTTTCTGACTGAAGTTGTCGAGGAGTAGCCCTCACTGGAACACGCAGCCTGAAAGTATTATTATGATAATTATTAACACAGTAGTTCAGAGGGTTTAAGGTAAGAAATGCAGTTCTACTTAGCCCAATGTGGAATCTTGCTAATACCATACTAGGAAAACATATTCATCAGTGGAGTTTTACACTATCACCATCGTTTACAGGGAGCACTGTATAAGTCCCGATGGAATCTACAGTCCAAGTTAAGTTAGATTAGATCTGGTTGGTTTGTGCTGCAATAGATTATGAGTATGCCCCAAGTTAATTTGTGTATTTCTGGTGCTTTATGATGTTATTTGTGATTTTCGATTTCATTTTCTTCGGAAATGTTTAATTTTGCCATTCAACCCACCTAAGGCCCTACATTCTCACAGACCTCCCATTTTGGTGGAGGTTTGGAGAAATGGCAAATCAAAACACGTGTACAGTATCTTACAGTTTTAAAATAATTGTACACTTTCCATTACTGTATAGGATTACTTAATGATTACGCCTACCATCAATTATATTTCACAATTCAATACATTCTATATACAGTATATCATTTCTGTCAGAAGTGCGTCATGATGCCTGTACAGTAATCTGCCCCAGTCCTGATTAGGTAAGGGTATGTTTGGATAATACCATAGGATTACCATACTAGCAATTCAAAATAAAATTCTTTACATGATCCTGAATGTACAAAATTACTAATTACCCAGACTCTTCCCCATCATTGTAGTGGTACGAGGGGGGGGGTAAAAAAAAAATGTTAATTGACAGGAACTGAAAAATTTATAGGGGAATCAGAAAAATGTGAAGGATGTGGAGCAGAAAAGGAAGACTTAGAAATTTTTTTTTACTTTACTGTTCAAACTTACAGAATATAAGAAATACGTCAAAATTATTTCAGCAACCTTATATAAAAGATAAATGTGGACAATTATTATTTGAAAATATTGAAATTATAGAAACCCTAAAGAATATATTAGTGGAATTGTGGAGAGACAAAAAGCTCAGGCACTGTAGAAAAAAGCACAATAAAAAACAAAAAGGGGAGCTGTTGCAAAGGCAATTCCCCCACATAGCAACTGAACTGAACTGAACTTCAATAACTACCCTTGGGATTGGGGCATTTCCGAAGAGAATGCCAAAAATGCCATAGAAGAAAAGTGTCTTCGAATGGATATTTATTGAAAGAATTACCGTTATGTAGCAGTGTTGCCAGATCCGGCTAGTCCCAGTATTTTGCCCCGGTCATTTCCAGGTAGTCTGTCCAGGTTAGGTCCCGGTAGTCTGATGTGGTCTAGGTTAGGTTAGGCAAGGTCAGGCTAATTTCAAAATACCCCATTTGAATATGCCCTATCTTGAAAATGGGGCATTTGTGGAGGAAATGCCATAGAAGAAAATAGTCTTAGAATGGTCTAATTATGTGGGTAATTAAGGTAGAAAAACCGTAACGGTAATTATTTCAATATTGTTGCCTTCGAATGTTACTAATTAGTGGGTAAAGGTAAAATCATCGTAATACCAACTGCCAATAGAGTAGATATTTACCGAATAAGTATGAAGTTATTACAAACAATATGAAAAAGTTTTAGTTCACCTCATATGAAGTCATGGTGTTGAATAGTTTCGTGTCCGGTGGCAGTATATATCTGTAGTAGTAGTAGTAGCTGTAGAAGTTGCAGCTTATAAAAATTTTCACATTATATCAATAAAATACTCGAGAGCAATGGTGGAGAAAAACCCCACCATCTTCCTCCCACGACTGTTCAAATGATGTAACACTAAGACAGAGAAGGGGGTTTATATAGCCTGTCCTGGCCTCCCTTCTTCGTGAAAACGTGTTCAGGACCAACTGAATCATACTATCGCAGATCTCTCGTCTCTTGATTTTTTTTTTTTTTCTATCAGGCACCACCTCGGCACCACCCTCCTTCCCCTACCTCCTTTTCGTGGCTTTAAACTATTTTCCTCTGGTTCTTTTATACTCGTGTAGATCATAGTAGTATATATAGGTACCTTAATGATGTGGAAACCAACAAAATATCCGATGTATAATTGTTATGTTACCGAAAAAGGTATGTGTTTGTAGTAACAAGGTGCAGTGCCAGACGTAAGATACTTCACTTCACCATGTGTGTTATTATAACTATTCTCAACAAAATCTTATTAAATCAAAGTGAACAACAGGATAACAAGTGACATGCATATAAAACATAATTTTTGCCTGCTCTCACCTTCCCCCACCCCTCTCTCTATCTCAAAAGATGATGCAATTCCTACGTATTTTGCAGTATAATCAAATGTGGACTGTACGTATATACTTGCTGCTGCACAAGTTGCCAGAGTTTAGCTCGAAGTTGAAGCATGTCCTCTATTATTCTTTCCTGAGATTTATACTACCTTAAGCCTGGAAGAGCCCGTAAGACTAGTAGATTTCCCGAGAGAAACAAAATGGGCCAGCACTAGTTTTGTCCTATTAGTAGGAATCCACGTGTGGTAATGTGTGAAAAGTATATGAGGTTGGTGATGTGTAACATATTACCATGTGCCTGGAGGTGGAGACGGACTCACGGACACGGACTGGACGTGTGCAGTTCCTGACACTTTTGAGGGTGAGGGTGTTTCAACTTGTGATAAACTGGTAATATTGCTGGCATGGATATTGTTAACCTACTTGATTAACAGAAGTTTCACTGTGATCGTAGTAGTGCCGCTACGTTGATTATTACTGTTACCAGTCACTTAGGGCTTTTACTGATGCCTTTTTTTTTTAAGGAGAGTTCTTTTGTAGGTGAATTGGAAGGCTACGGATTCCTCCAACTATGCCAGAAAACATACGCCCCTCAATGGTACTATACTGATAGGGGATCTATTTCTATTAACAAAACCTTATGCACTATACAGTTACATACCTTGTTAACGGTAGATGTCTCGGTTTTCACACGTTTCTCTTCTGTGTCCTCAGAGAATGGTGGAAGCTTTCTTTTCATTTCTTGTTGATCCATTGTTAATGTTTTCGCTGTGGATTATCACTTTCTGTATAAATAAAGATGATAAACAGTTAGTTAATGTTGATCTACCCTATAGCTTACACAACAGCAGAGGCTCTCTGCCGAGTCTGCCCAAGTGCAGCAGGCTGCAGAGTGCAGACACTGGCCCACCAAATTCAACCATTCGTTGGAATCGAATTTTAATTTTAGGGTAAATTACCTATAAGTAGAGTATTTACACCCCATCTATGATAATGGCTTGGGTGCTGAATGTTCAATGTTCCAGGATTGATGTACAGTACCCTATAATATTATGTAGTATTGATGAGTACCAAGACAAATGGTTAGGTTGGTGGAGGATAAACACGGTGGCAGGAGGAAGACTTTATTCTTACGTTTCGACCTCACAGAAGAAGACCTCTGAAGAAGACCCTGTGAGGTCGAAACGTAAGAATAAAGTCTTCCTCCTGCCACCGTGTTTATCCTCCACCAACCTAACCATTATGTAGTATGTTTACAAAAATATTTACGCTCCATTTCCTTTCATTCAAATTCATTACACACTCGCCATTTTCTTTCATTCATACCAGACACATACAAAATTATTTACACATCTCGTCATTTCCTTTCTTTCAAAATGTTATATAACTATTTACTAACCTAGACTATATAACCATGCAACTGACACTCCAAGGAGTAATGGAATCGTTTCCTTGACGTGATAATAATTAATCTTCTGTGCTTGATTAGTCCAAAGACCCGTATTTACCTCATATAACTCTTATTTAACCATTTGAATATTTGTAGGTAACCTAGATCAATTAATGTTTGTAGTTGCATTTGTTACTGTACATTATATTGATCTGGTAGCAAGGATGTTGGTAGGGTGGTGGAGATGTCGGTAGTAGAGGTTGATAGGGTAATGAAGATGTTGGTAGGGTAGTGCAAATGGTGGAAGGGTATAAAGTTGTAGGATGGTGTAAATGTTGGTAGGGTAGTGCAGATGTTGGAAGAGTGGTGTAGATATTGGAAGGGTGGTGTAGATGTTGGTAGGGTAGTGAAGATGATGGTAGGGTAGTGTAGATGGTAGGGTAGTGAAGATGTTGGTAGGGTGATGTAGATGTTGGTAGGGTGTTAAGATGTTGGTAGGGTAGTGTAGATGTTGGAAGGGTGGTGTAGATGTTAGTAGGGTAGTGAAGATGTTGGTAGGATAGTGAAGATGTTGGTAGGGTAGTGTAGATGTTGGAAGGGTGGTGTAGATGTTGGTAGGGTAGTGAAGATGTTGGTAGGATAGTGAAGATGTTGGTAGGGTAGTGTAGATGTTGGAAAGGTGGTGTAGATGTTGGTAGGATAGTGAAGATGTTGGTAGGATAGTGAAGATGTTGGAAGGGTGGTGGCCGGAGATTTCGGTAGGGTAGGATTGATTGATTGATTGATATTAGGCTCCGCAACATCGAGGTCATATAGCGCCAGAAAAGGTGACAGAAAGGTGTGACAGCAAACAAGAAGAAAAGAGAAAAAAAAGAGGGACAGTTGAAGAACTGAAACCTAGTGGCTGGGGCCGAAGGGGCACCAAACCCCTTAAAGTATTGCCCATATCACTATATGGTCTAGTAGTAGAATTGGTAGGGTACCGGTAGTGAAGATATTGGAAGGGTAGTGAAGATGTTAGTTACAGTTAGTAGGATAGTGAAGATTTTGGCAGGCTATTGTTGTTGTTGGTAGGGAAGTAAAGCTTTTGGTAGGGAAGTGGAAATGTTGGAAGGGTAGTGAAGATGCTGGTAGGGTATAGTAAAGACTTTATTACAGAAATGGAAGTGTTGAAAAGGTAGTGAAGATGTTGGTTGGGTAGTAAAGATGGTCGTGTAGATGTTGGGAGGGTAGTAAAGATTTATTAGGGAAATGGAGATGTTGGCAGGTTAGTGAAGATGTTGGTAGGGTAGTAAAGATGCAATGGTCGTGTTGAATCGGTAGGGTAGTAAAGATTTTGGTAGGGAAGTGGAGATGTATATATAGATGTTGGTAGGGTAGTCTAGTAAAGATGGTCGTGTTGATGTTGGTAGGGTAGTGAAGAATTTGGCAGGTTAGTGTAAATATTGGTAGGATAGTAAATATTTTGTTAGAGAAGTGATGTTGGAGAGGTAGTGAAGATGTTGGTAGGGTACGTAGTGATCGACGATCGATGTTTGAGGGGCAGATGTTTGTAGGAGAGTAAAGATGTTACAGGGGTAGTGAAGATATTGGAAGGATGGCAAAAAAAATGTGGTTGTAAAGACCTCCTTCTTCTCTACTCATTAACACATTTTCACCGATGGGTGCAGCAAGGAGAAAAGATAATATTCTATCTCGCCGATAATGTGTAGTTTACCCTTCATCAATAGTAGGAGTGTCATTGTTTTTAGGGATAACTGTGGGAAATGAATATAGTCTGTCACATTACAGTAGCTACTATCGAAAAGACTATTTTCTTGAGTTTTAATTTTCAGTCTCAACTTCCTTTTCCACTATAGTCCAAGAACAAATTATATTTAGGCTACACTTACCTTAACCCTAATAAGAGGATATCGGGTCCTCGCAAACGGACCACTTTTTAGTGAACGGCGGCTACCACAGTGGCTCGCCACTGTGACATTGTTGACGGTCGTGTTGGTATAGTGAACCCAGCTATATATAGTTGTTGTTGTTGATGATGTTCTCCCGGGGCAGAATGGCCTCCTGCCCCACAGACCCCCTGTACGCTCTGGTGGAGGGGCTGCCAGGCCCTATATGCCTGGGCTACCGAAGCAAATCCCAGGGAAATGGGACCAGAGCTTACTGGACCAGGGAGTCTGGGGGTCTCCGACCACCATGGAGATTGGGGGGAAGGTCTTTGATACCACAGCCAGTGCTGTGGGCCCAAGTCCACGTTACCACAAGAGCTACAAGTGGGGCTGCACCTTCAAGTCCTGAAGGGACCATAAAGAGGGAGGGAGTTTAAGAGTTTAGACTGCTGCATGCAGTACACCTCCGGTTGCAGTAAACCTCACGTGGATATTTAATCCATGTGGTCAGATCTCGTCAAATCCACTAGAAAGTGACCAGATCCTACAACAATCTTTATTCTAGCCCTCTAGGGGATGGCTAGTATGCACAGAGAATAAAGTCAGCCCCCCTGGGCAAGCTTTAATGGCTACGTAAATTTTATATTGAATGAAATGTATTGATAATATCAATATTATGTGAAGTGGAGAAAAAGTGGCCCGTGTGCGGGGTGTTGACGTCATTCCACCACCAAACAGTGGCAGTCATCGTCCACTGAAAAGTGGTCTGTGTGCTGCGTGTTCACAACATCCCACCACCAAACCTTATACTCGTGGAATTAATGTGTTTATAGCGATTCCTATATTACTTGATGATCGTAACACTTTTATAGTTTTCCCTTCACTTTTACAACCACCAAATAATTCAGTAGCAGCGTCAGTAAGCTACGCGCAACGTGCACTGCATGCCTCTGGTCTTTATTTTATCATAGCGAAAATACCCACACCTATTCCCATCTAGGCTAAGTGCTTTGATTATTATGACCTTAGATGACCGTTTTGCATACATTCAGTGTTTGTAAGTCGCAGACAAGTATTTAATTGTTTAATACTTTGGTGTAATTTGTCTTGGATACGGTACATGTACCGTACAGGACAAGAATGTTAATGAGGGAGCCGGTACATTTTCTATTGTAAAAAAAATTCATATGATGGAATATAGGAATGCATACAATTCTCAGGCTTATACAACAATGACACTCAATTTAATAATCTTGTGACTCCTCGCTACCCATCACCGGGCCAGCCAGCAAAGTGCACACATACAGACACGACAGGTGAAAGGTGGGTGCTTTTATACTTTCCCTCCCTCCCCCACAACCCCATGCAGGATAAGAGATTAACGTATATTGCATCATGTTAGGTACTATTAGGCACAGGAATTCGTACAAACCCTGTTGTTTTCGAGGGTTTACAACACAGAGAAAATGTAAGACTACGTAACTGCAATACCTTATCATTAGGTGTGCTGTTTTGCAATCATCGAGTCACTTAATTGGTAGAAATTTAATTGCAGTATTTCCACAATAATGACCTCTCTTTTCATATAGCCTGTGTAAGAATTCATACCTTCAGTTTATATCAGTATATATCAGTAGGCATCAGTAGGCCCGTAATGATGGCTGGTGATATGAATCATATTTAACCCCTATAAATTATGTTCTTTTCCAGACTATGTCACACTTCACATCCTCAGAGTGAAAGAAAGTCTGTTTCATGGTACAGTTTGTAAGAATCCTTCAATCCTCAGACAAAATCTTGGGACCGTGAGACCCAAATAATGGCCGGGCGATTGCATGCCTTGCGTGGGCGGCCGGTGAGTGTGTGTGGTTACGGTTAGTAAATACCCGCTTAATAACCGAGTGAGGGAAAATGTAGTTATGTAGCCTAGTGTTGTTTGGTGACTTTTCATAGACCCATTAAGGGGTAGTGTAGTGTACACCCAGGACTCTTGATGTTTATAATAATGTTTCACCTATATCCATTGTCGAAGTAGCAACAGCGAGTAGCCTACCAACTTAAAGTGTCATTCCATCAAGGTAGGATACCACAGAGCTATAAACATTTATAGCTCTGCTGTGTAGGATACCCATAATTACACTGAACCCAACAAAACGATAATTAATAAGAGATTCCGAATGCAATTGCATAGTAATTACTGTATCCGTGAACATCGGAATGCATGATGGTTGACATATCACTGTTGATCACCCCAAGAAACTAATAGTAATGACTTTGCATATATCATCATATCGACAAGTATTTAATGTTTACTCGGCAAACTTTTTAACCCATCCTTTTATGGAATACCAACAGCACAAGACGAGAAGTTGTAAATCACATCACCTCATCATTGCACACAGTATGGATCATTCAGCATAACCACATTCCAGTACGTATCCTACATGCATTGTGAACCTATTTACTTCAATACCTACCTGCAGGAGAAGAAAAAAGTATAATTTAGCTATAGTACATGTGTAGGTAGTGTTGGCAGCCATGGGAGGGAGGACGGGATGGGGGTATCTGTGTCTCTCCCGTCAGTCAGTGTTGCCAAATATGGGGAATTTCTCTAGACATGTAGAATTACGGATACACTTGGGAAATTTTTATAAATATTTTTCAAGAGTAAATGGGGAAATAACTACCAGACGAATTATCAACAAGATGGGCCCTTATTCACAAAAGCAAAGTTTACTCTTAAGTTTTTGTTGGTAGCTTAAGCGTTCATTCGTGGCAAGGACTAGGATCCGTCACTGCTTCGAAATCATAATATAATCTCATAGTAACAGAATAACAAAACCATCCACTGCTTCGAAAGGAGCCTGAGACACTGTGGTGAGGACAGTAATGCAAACATACACACAAGTTCAAACTCTGATATGTGAATGACCGACTAATCTTCAAGAGTACAACAGGGAATTTCTGAGGTAAAAAGGGAAATTCTGATGTTGAGGTAGGGGAAATGTCGTCAAGCAAACCTGGCAACACTCCCGTCCCGTCAGTGTGTGAGCGTCAGTGAGTGAGGGTGGAGGTTATGAAAGTGATGGTGAGATTTTGGTGATATTTATTTCACGATGGCTAATCCTGCGCCGCCCAGGAGATCTGGGGCAATGAAAATACGGCTCACAAGTAAGTAGACAAGTTTACTATTTACCACGATTTAAGGATATAATGGCATGTAAATTCCTTCTCTCTCTCTCTCTCTCTCTCTCCTTCCTGTGTTTCTTTAGCCAAGGTGGTCAAGCCGTGTTGCCCCAAAATGGCTGGACACAAGAACCTCACTACTTTCACATATCATTTGACACTTTGCCTCATGATACAACAACAGGTCGTGTGTATTTGTATCTATAACCTCACATAGTTGCAACATAATACCCAAGAAGAAAAATTTGCAGTACCATCCATTCTTGACACACGTATTTTAAGTGGTTGGATGACATGAAAAGTATGTGATAAAAATAATGTGTTAAATAATGCCTTTTTACAAAATTAGTACACAAAGTTTGGGGTATATTTCTGGGATTGCAAGAATTCGAACATTGCAATTACTATACCATTGAGTGGAGTGTATGGAGTACGTACATATAACTCAGTTTACAATTTGGCTGCTGTGGTCTATAATAGGAATGGTTACTCTAGGAAAAATGTCGCTACCTTTTTCCATTTTCAGTACAGTATATATATGGTGAAGTATTGGATTTGTGTGCATCATCAGTGACGGTTTCTAACTCATTTTATTCTCGATAGGCCTACTACTATTATATATAGCTAATAATATGGGATTGACTACTGAAATAGATTAATGTTGTCCAAGTATTGATCAGTGATAGGATTTTAAGAAACTCAGTCTGTGACAAAAAAAAAATCTACCTTTTGCCTGATTATTGCACGGATATATAACTACAGACCTTCCTAGTACCGGTATTTTTTTTTTTTATTATAAGGTGAGAACTAAAGGCAAGAAATGTTTATTGTCCTCAACTGTGAAGTGAAAACAATACGTGAGGTCCAAAGTTATGTCAATTTTTTTTAACATGCCGAGATACATTTTACCTTGAAGGAATTTATAGTAAGGAGGAAACATGGATGACACCATAGTGAGTACCGTATTCCGGAGTTGATCATTTATATAGGGTATGTGAAAGATTGAGAATACTGATTAACATTGTACTGTGTAGGCCATATACCGTAGTAAATTGTATATATTAATAAGACGTATCATTGACGTACTCTATACTTTCCCTAAGTATAGATAATTCAGGTATAGCGTCAGACAAGTTTCCTATTTCTGGATGCTATACGTCAGAGATCACCAACAAATTAGTGTCAACCTCCTCCCCACAGACCAAAGGATGAAGGGTGATAGGAAACACTTGCATTTTTCACCACAAGCCAAGCGATAATATTGACCTTTGAAAGCTGCAGGCAGACATGGCTGCTGGCATCAGATTGTACACACATCAAAAGCATACCGGTAGCGTTTGGCTCACCTAACTGCTGGCGATGATGTATTGATGTCTGAAAATCACGTTGTTTAGGATGTATAGTTTATGTAGTATGTTTAAGGTTAGTCTTTACTTCTAAGTACGGTACCGATACTGTAAGATGACTAGATCCTCGTTTTGTGTATATAAGATCCAGAAAAGTACTTAGTTTTGTAAATATTTGGTGTAATTTGTATAGGATAGCAGTACATTTACTGAACAAATCAAGATAGGCTATTTATTGGGCGAGCCAAGTTGATCATAAAATACAAAACATAGGTTAGTGAGGGAAGCGGTAGGTTGGTATATGGTAATATTAGTGGTGGTAATAATCATGAATTCCTGATGTTAGATGTATGTGGGTAGTAGTAGTAGTAATAATAGTAGTTGGTGGTATTGCTGATGATGAGGAAGAAGTAGTAGTGGTAATAAACACGAATCAATGTGAGAGGAATGGTTGTTTGGCAATAATAATGGAGGTAAAAATGCTGATGGTAGTTGCATGTGGGTAATAGTAGAAATAATAGTGGCATTGGTGTTGATGAAGTAGTAGTGGTGGAAATTAAAACGAAGCCTAGTGAGAGAATGGTTGGTTGGTACGGCAATAATAATGGAGGTAAGAATGCTGATGGTAGTTGAATGTAGGTAGTAATAATAGTGGCGTTGGTGGTATTGCAGATGATGAGGAAGTAGTGGCGATAATACCTAATAGTAGAAGTAGTAATAATAATAGTGGCATTGGTGGTGTTGCTGATGATGAGGAAGAAGAAGTAGGAGTAGTGGTGCCGTGCTGGAGTCTGGCCTGCAAAAACTGGAAGGTGGTGGTGTGAGGAACCGTTAGTGGAGAGGGTCAGTGCCGCGCTAACCTCACCTCACCTCATCTTACATCACAAGCCGTCACCATATAAGTGCAATGCATGTGATATTCGGCTTGTTAACCATATATTCATAGCGATGTGGGCTTTGAATAGTTAGCCCACTCTCAATATTTATTAACTTTGAACATTAACAGTCACCTACAGAAAGATACAGTAACCACCGTATGAATATAATGCCTATAGATAGCGGTCTACTGTATCGGCCTGGCTTGTTACCTTTTGTATATTATCTGAACAGCAGCCAATAAGTTATTTTACCCCTTCCCTGTAACAGTTGTCTCGATTTCTGCCTCCACCATGCAGTTGTTGGTTTTCCCCCTCAAATGCTGTCTCGTGATTTAGTACGGTACTAAACTAAGCCAAAATATATATTGGGCCTAGGTACTAACCACTATACTAGGCTTAACGTTGCCTTAGAACGTGCCTGACATTAGAATTTTATTGTCGACCACAGAAGACTTGAAGCGATCATTAAGCAGTATTAGGTCTAACACTCGCATGCTTGCCACATACGCTTGATTATTACTGTTGAAAGCCGAGCAGAGTCGTTGAGTGTCACAGAATATAGATTTTTTGCAACGTTGAGATGAGTAACTATTAAATACGGTACCACGTGGGCAGTAAAGGTCAGGATGGCTTGTACTTTACTGGGATTAGGCTACTGGAGTGAAAGTCTTCCGCTATGGTAGGCTAGGCCCTATGTGTAGAATACTCAGAGGTGCCGGCAGAGTGGGAGTGGGTGGGCCAGAAACAGTGTAACGAGGGGTGTAACTTATACTTACTAATTCATGAAACTTAGTTGAGTGTGGCGATGCATGCCTAGTGTCATGGGTGTGACCTTGTGTTAATTATTGTGTCTGCGTGCATGCCTTGACTACTATACTTCCTCCACCTCCAATGTTTCACCCTGTTACTCATTTACTACTTTTCCACTTCTTAACTTTTTATAATTTCCTCCCTGTCCGTGCCCCCCCCCCCCATTGGATTTAATGTGTGTGTGTGTCCACATTACCAGTTGAGCGAAGGACAAGAACGCACGTACTAAAATCACACAAAATGCCAACTCCTTTTTCCTCTGTTGACGCATCTGGACTAGACTAGGCTATACCGCCGCGTGAACGCTTTTCTTTAATCTCCTCTGATACTGGCTCGGAAAACTGGAATCTCCCACAACATCAACAACAACAAAATGACTACCACCACACCAGCCCCTCAACTAACACTCTAGAACAGTGGTTCTCAACCTGGGTGCCATGGACCCCTTGGGGTCCATGGCAAGAATTTAGGGGGGGAATGGCGGGCTGTCACAAATTATACAATTCTTGCCATGGACAAAAAAAAAACAAAAACTTGCATCACTCTGTCCTGGCAGAAGACTTAAATAAAGCAAGTGTTCTCTTCATCAACATTTTGTTTATATTTTATTAAAACCTTTTTTTTTGGCGGGGTGGGATTTGGGAAAATGTGCAGGGGAGCCACATGAACGTTGAGAATTCATGAAGGGGGGAATGGACTGAAAAGGGTTGAGAGCCACTGCTCTAGAACCAATTCAGAGTGTTGAAAGGGAGCGAATGAAGCAGAGGAGTGGGTAGGCTACTTGGCACTTGCTTGGCACCACACACACACACACAGGTCATGCTCACTGTACAGAGGCGTGGAGTTGTACTTTTAAACCACGTGGGGGGGGGGGCAGTTAAAGAGAGAGCAAGGGGGGGTACAAACGTGATAAGAGACTGTGTTAGATCATTTTTTCCCTTCTATGTTGCGGGAGGTAGGGACTAAAAGCTAGACACCCGCTTATTGTCCTCACCAGTTACATCAAAAGAGAGGTCCAAAATCATATATATATATATATATATATATATATATACCAGTATATTTTTAGTGTTTAAGGTGAGGTGATGGGGGAAGCTTAGTGTGTGACTTTAAAGGTGGTGTTCCTTCCCCCGGCCCTGAGAGAGAGAGAGAGCCTGCCTGATGTGTGGCACCATTGATTTTGGCGGAGGGAGAGATAGGGAGTGAGAGAACGGAATGATATTAACCATGTGAAAATGTTTTGTCTGCATGCAAATTAATTAATATCAGATGAAACAAGCTAGTACACTCTCATAATGACAACTACCGGTACTGTATATATTTTAATTATTAAATGCCGTTTGTATTCAGATATCCAGAATATAAAAGCTTTTGAATTATCAGTATGTGTAATTTTATGTAGCCTATAGGTAAAGGTTTTCGCAGTAGTGTTGGCTTGTTTATATAAAACAAACAATTGGAGAATAATGTTGTCGTTAATGAAACATGACTGTTTATTCTGTTTGACATGAAATCATCAGCACCATAAGAAACAATTACTGCAAACCATGAAAATAGTCTGAAGAACCAATCACGTCTCATACACGACGGTTTTCACGAAGTTCACCCTCATACCAGAGAGGCGACATGCAGAAGTTTAGACTACGACTTCCACTAGGAATATATACCACAATCCTGAACCCTGTCTTCTCACTTGTTAATGGATAGGGGTCGTGTTCGGGAATTCACTGCGTATACGATTGGTCCCGAGGGAATAGAAATACGGTCAGTGTGTTGTTGTGAAGCGTGAGTGTCTATGACGGTCAGCCAGCCAGCACCAGCAGCTCTCCCCGTCTCCTCTCTTTCCTGTGTACTGCGCTGGGCTACCTCGCCGTCCCAACCCTTAACTGTGCAGGGAAGGAGTTTGGTACCCACGACGTTCTCTGCACTCGTTATTTATTTTCCTTCACCGTAGTAGACTAAATCCTGACGTGTCTATACCTCAGGGTACAGATGTAAACAAACAAACGTATTCTTTCTGTAGAGTAGCATTATGTGCCCTGTACAAAGAGAGACATGCGGAATACCTACGGGTTGCCCTCCAGTGCCCAGCCAGACCTTATACATCCTGTCCCATCGACATGAGACCAATCTCTCTCTCTCTCTCTCTCTCCCTCCAAGAAACACACTATTTACTGTTAGGTAAGGTCAATTTGTTGTTGTTGACAGTATGGTACCGTACTGCAGTGGTGGTAAATCTGGAGCAAGTGAATCCTTCAAATTCTTTCAAGCAACAAGGCCACCATTATTTTTTGTTAACTCTACTTTTGTTTCCTGACATAGCCTACTATGAAAGAGTCAAGGTCCAATGTACCAAAAGTGTAATACCCAATGCATTTGGCGACTGATGGTAATCGTTGTCAGTCAGTCAACCTGGCTGACTGTCTGTACCCTGAGTCGTGGCATCACCCCTCCCCTCCTCTTCTCTCTCTTACCCTTTTGTCAACTATGTGCTTCCTGATCATCACGGCACGGCTCTCTGCCCTACACACACACACACACCTCCTGCCTCGCGTTCATACTTTAAACTAAATTTTGTCTTGGCACTAACTTCCCTCCTACCTCATGTTGTGCGTCTGTGTGTGTAGACAGAATAGATTAGTGCCACTATGAAAAGCAAATGTACTGGCCCAGTCAGTTTATATAACCTTTTTTACTTCGTTAAATATCCAAGACGAATTCCACCTATTAATTACACAACTAGGTAGCCTCTATACTTACTTATCTACAACTTGTAAACACGGGAATGTATACGAAACGTGTATCTATCTGCTTCCGGGTTACGTAAATCCTGTATACCATATTATAGCCTATACAACTTTTCGGAGGATGGCCCAACAAGTACCGGCAATAGCCTAATTAATTGATAGCACACGGTGCTTATTATTTACAGTGGGAGCAGTTACGCAAACATTAACATTCTATAAGCGTTTTTGTTATGTAGTCTTACGGTCCTTGAGGTGCACACAGCATTTTCAAGTCTTCCTGTCGTACTCTCCCTTGATGCACCTGACCTGGATAAACTAGAATAAGAGAGAGAGAGAGAGAGAGACAGAGAGACAGATCAGACACCATTATGAGGGAGAGCAAC
>JAWQEG010000578.1:5000-22500 GCA_033782935.1 Petrolisthes cinctipes
ATCATCTTCCCACAACAATCCTCCTCCTACCAGTACAACTTCCATCTTCACTCACCGCCACAATTACAAAAGAATTCCTCCTTACCTAGAACACACAAACGCTTACATATATTATCTTCATCTAACCAACATCACAATCACTCCTTATTCGACTCGACCAACCAACATAACCATAATTAATTGCCCCCACACTGACATTATCCACTCGACCTAACCGCAAACCACAATACCCCGTTGCACTGTCTTCTTTCATTACCACAGTCATTATTATCACTCATAATCTCCCCACCAGCACCATCACAACAATAACCACGACCAATTATTACAGTCTTCCTCTCTGCCTCCCTTTCACATAACCTTCCACCTTTCTTTCTCACACACACAACACATTAATATATTTTTTCCCCTTCAACGTCACTGTATGTATCTAGAGTCTAAATGCAAGTCTTTCTTCTCCCAGGCTTAGTAATCCCTCCCCCTTTCACCACCATCTTCATCCTCCTCCCCACACAATCACCACCATCACCACAACCACCACCATCTCCATCCTCCTCCCCACACAGTCACCACCACCACAACCACCACCACCACAACCACCACCACCATCTTCTTCCATCTCCTCCTAGTCCTCTGCCACAAACACCATCTTTCCCTCACCACACAGCCACTATCACCACCACGGCAACCCTGTATTCTTGCGTCTCTCTGGCTGCCTTTATCTCTCTCATCTCGCCCAATCACCAGAGAGCAGCATCAGCGGCGGCGGCGGCAGTAGTTCTGGATGGCCACCTATTACACTGAGGTAAGACGGGAAAAAACAAGACCTCAAACAGTGCATCCTAGCTCAAGTGGTATCCTCGCCTGGTCCACCATCCCACTTGCTCACTCACATTCCTGCACACTCACTCACCTTCCCACATATTTATCCACCTCCCTATATATATACATACGTCAACACCGTGTTCCATTACCGTTCTTCATACATATACACCTCTCTACATATATACCTCGTTTCCAACTCATATAGGCCTACTCCTGTTGCTATATATTTCTCCACTTTCGTACATCTTACTCACCTTCCAATATATTTACACAACCTGCATTAGTGTTCTGTATACAAGTCACCAAAACACATCACACAACAGCAGGAAGATACAAACAAAGCAAGGGGGTTAAAACACACTGACACATAGATAAACAAAAGAAGGATCACCACTGTATACACTAGCAACAAAAACCCCACATAAAGTAGGCCCCTATCGCATTACCCGAGGGAAAAGAACACATCATACAGTAGCCACAAAAACCCACAACACGAAGGCCCCCATCACAACACCCGAGAGAAAGAAGGCACCAGCAGAAAAAGGAGAAGGAGGAGAAGGAGTAGTAGTAGTGACAGAGAAGGAGTAAGTGGAGGAGGAGGAGGAGGAGGAGGAGTAGTAGTGACAGAGAAGGAGTAAGTGGAGGAGGAGTAGGAGGAGGAGGAGGAGTAGTAGTGACAGAGAAGGAGTAAGTGGAGGAGGAGTAGGAGCAGGAGGAGGAGGAGGAGTAGGAGGAGGAGTAGTAGTGACAGAGAAGGAGTAAGTGGAGGAGGAGGAGTAGGAGGAGTAGTAGTGGAGACAGAGGAGGGGCTGTGACGGGTGTTGATTGTGTCACGTACGAGGACAAAGACGCCCGACCGACCACTGCACACGGCCACCTACCTACCTACCTACCTACCTACCTACCTACCTACCAACCAACCAGTCCTGAGGGCCATCACGGTGTTCTCGCTCCTCTTACCTTGCCAGTGCAGGGTGACGGTGGCAAGAAGGCAGAGGACACGCTCACTTTTTGTTTACCTCTTTTTCTTACTTTACTACCTCTTATTCTTAGCCAATAAATTATATCACCCATGCAGTTTATACTCATATGCAAAGAATATCTGACCTGACCTCTCCTAGCCAACTAAACAACAAACTATGCTGTTTGAAGCTAAACTCATCTTCCCAAAACAATTAAAGAATTCAAACGTACACTTAATTTCACAGATATCCATAAATAAGTAAGAAAAATAAAACAAAAACAAAACGAAGCAGTGATTTCATAACACATAGCCATAAATTAAAGCGAACGTTATAAATTATAGTTATTTGTTTACTCGATCATTTTACATTAGATGGCATGACGTAGGAGCCTCCATTTTCTTTCGTCTTTACTTTCATACTTAACTTAATTGATGAACAAATTACCCTTCCACTTTGACATGTAATTATACTGGTTTCTTTTCCATCATATGATCTAAATTCATATAAAATGTTCCCTTTGCGTGGTTCGTGGAAAGAATCGCATCAGTGGTTGTAAAGGATTTTTTTCCCTGCCGCTTTCAAACCTGGAGGTGGACAAGTACAGCAGACTGATCAAAGCATGAGGGAGGAACCAGGGATCGAGACGTGCAGATGGGGGGGGGGGGGAGGTGAGGTGGTGGGGGGGGAGGTAGTAGGGGGAGGGAGGTGATGTGGTGGGGGGAGGAAGGTGATGTGGTGAGGGGAGGGAGGTGAGGGAGGGGGAGGGGGCGCAGAGGAGAAGAGGGGGAATGGAAGAGAAACAAACAAGAAAGGAGAGAATTACAGAAGGAACATAGTACGGTATATATGAGTACTGTAGGAGAGGAAACATAATGGGAGAAGTGGTGCAGAGAAGAGTCAGGATTACAATGAGCGAAGAATGAAGAGGTAGACCACTAGTATAGACTGGTGATGAAGGAACAAAACACATGCAGTGTATATATGAGTTGGAGAGGAAACACAAGGGTGGAAGATTGGGAAATGAGTCTGGAGGAAGAGTACACTCGCAATCCAAAATATGTATCCAGGCTTGCTTCGAATAGTCTGATCGAGTATCAAGCGAGCTCAAGCAAATATGAAACAGGATATGCGTTGTATTTGGTTCACTACTATGTCAATGATTCGAAACTTCAACAAGACCTGGATAAAAAATTTGGATTGCGAGTGTACTGTAAAATGGGAGGAAGAAAACAGGATTGTAGCACAGACTATGGGCATGGGAATACAATAGTGGAGAGAAATGGGTGTAGTGGTTAGTGGCATAGAACTAGAGGAAAGGTGTAGGCAACGCTGTAATGGAGTGGATGAATGATGGGATTAGTTAGGGTAAGGGGGAGGTGGAGCGGGTTGAAGGTGGGGAGATGTAGTAGGAGGCGATGCAGACGCAGGACAAAGGGACGAGGGGAAGTAAGGGATGTTGGAGTCGAGGAAGGAAGGGAGTGGGGGGAGATAAAGGGGGGAAGGTAACACTGGAGTTGTTGGTGAGTGGAGAAACGTTGCATGTGGAAAAAAGGATCATATTCCTAATCTTTCTTCCGGGATTTTAGACACTGACAACATTAGCAGTGAGTGAAGTTAACACAGTCGGATCTGTGTGATACTCTTAAGGACTCTATCAACGTTCCCCAACATGAGCAAACACTGATAAGGATTTTCTAACTGTATCCTACCTTAGTTACCCTAGGAATCCTGTCTTGCAGCGAATTATAATGAACAACAAAAATTTTTAACTGGTCACGAAAAGGAAGTACTCGTACGTAACACACACTTATATACGTTGTTTTTCATTGTCAGAAGTATATGAGTTCTTTTGGTTTGACAAGAAACATGGTCCATAGATGAAGGAATAGAATATAAGGACGCATTGGGAGGGATTGTTTGGGGTTGAGGAAGGGGAAGGAGTGTAAGGGGAAGTGACGCTGAGCTGGAGTGAAGGGGAGCATTGGTGGTGGTGGGGGGGGGAGGGGGAGGGAGGGTGAGGGTCCGCTGATGTGGAGAGAGGGGTGAGGTGAAGTCTGGTAAGGGGGCGCGAGGATGGAGTGGAAGATAGAGGGTTTGGAGGGGGGGGGGGTGTATGTTCAGGTGGGTGGGGGAAATTATGTCGGGGTTACAGCAGAGAGAGAGAGAGAGAGAGAGAGAGACGAGAGAGAGAGAGAGGAGTGAGTCGCTATTGTGCTTCGTTGCGGCTACAGACAATGCTATCTCCAGTGTGTATTTACAAAGTTCACATTTATCTAGAACTGCATAAATATACTCTTGTCTCAGCCCCCCTTCCTTTTTGTAAGAACTCCATCATCATATACGCTGAAACAACCTTAAATAAACCACCTATAATTCAAACCAATTATATACAACAAATAACAGGTTGAGCGAGATACACGGAGAAAAAGGCTCACCGGCAACCCCAGGGCGCAAAGATGATCATTTCGTGATAATAATGGTCGTCCGACAGTCTGTGTGTTCAATCCATTACCGGCAGAGGCCCTCACCTCCACGCTGCCACGGTTTGCTCCTCGCTCTCTCTCTCTCACTCTCCCACCACCACCACCACCACCGCTACACACAGTAATGCAGGGTAATGTTTGTAAGCGGAGACAGACTCGTATCTTCACCACCAAACACATACCGTAACGTTCGGACATCATACAAGAGCTACGTTAACCTTCTTTCAATTCTGGGTTTCATGAAGATACCATATAGTGATTACTGTATCTTTCCCTGTCTTACATCTAAAAGACACTATAATGACAGTAATGGTAAGTTCTATGTAACCAAAGGGCTTCCATCATACTTTAAACACACACACACACACAGACACACACACACACACACAGACACAAGTTCCACTGTAGCACCCACTCACTGGACCACCACCACCACCACCACCTGGGACCACCATACTAACCCTAAGTGGGACCAGGGGGCGTTGCAAATTTTCCTCTTCGGTGTACATTAATCCGAAGTATTATAGTGGTACATTTTTTTTTTATTATGTTTTTCAGGAGAATTTTTTTCGTTCAGATAAGGTTTGCTTAAGTTAGATGGGATAGGTTAGCTTAAGGGCGAAATTTTGTGTTGGTAAATCTGGAGCAACTGAATCTTCCAAACTATTCCAAGCAACAGAACACCATTATTTTGGTTAACTTGGGCTGTTTCCTGGCATACTTTGGAGGAATCAATGCAGTCCAATGTACCAAAAGGGAATTACCACCTTAACTTAGATATTATAATAAGATTCAGTCATATCAAGTCATAATGGTGTAAAATAAAACAATAATAAATCTGAATAATAAATGTGGTGCTTTTCTCTCTGTGTGCTAAGAGACTTTGGAATAACGCCACAGAGGAAGTATCGTTTCTAATATAACCTTGGTGTGCGATTCGCTGTAAAAACACTGCACTCCCCTCTTGCTACGTCATCCCCATTGAACGATACTGAATGACATGATTACAAACGAAACGCCGGGAGCGGAGGTACAGTCGGGGATAATAGGACGCTGTGTGACGGATTTATGATATGAGAAAGATAAATATGGGTGTTACAGCACTGAGAAAAAAAAAGAAATACCCGTGGAACATTGCCCTCACAGCAACAACAACAACAACAACAACAACAACGTAGCCTCCATGATGTCTGCTAGATGATTCAAACACCTGGTCACCAATATATCTTTGAGGATTTTGCTTATTTCCTCCTTCCAATCTAACTCCTCCTTTCATTAAATGGTAATACGAACGAAGGCTGGTTGAATTTGGAGATCACATGGTAATACTAATATTATGCACTGGATAACAGAGAAACCAAAAGAATGATTGATGTCTTTGCTGAAAAACATGGATAAATCTACGGTTAATAACTGGAGGATTAATATTATCAACACATCCACTGAGAACTCCACCTGTTGTAAATTTGGATGTGGAACGTCTGTGGTACAAGGACGAGGGCGGGACGTAAAAGGAAATTGCGGCAGCGAAGAATGTTGTCGAGATGGGAAAATAAAGCTCCTCTTTTTTCGTGGAAGTTGTGGTGTACTTCTTCAATGAGATGCATGAGGCCTCGGTAGGGTAAGGGAGGGGGACGATTAAAAAGAAAGTAGGAAGAGCAGAAGGGTGAAGGAGGTATAGGAGAAGTGGAAGGTGGAGAGGAAGCGAGCACAGTACCTTAAGTGAGCGTGGATCCTTGAAGGTGGTGAGCACAGGGGAGCAAAACAGATAACAACAATGAGATATGGTAATGTTCTCCGACTGACTAATTTGCACATTTTATAAGCTACCCCTTCAGGACCACAACTCACTCGCATACCGGCTATAAAACGTATACATACACTGAATTAATAAGATGATTCCCAGGTTCATAAAATGGAATCCGAAAGTTATCTAGAGGTATTTTTAGTGTGCATGATGATGGAGGTAATGTAGACTGGAGAGATGAAGATGATGATGAGATGGGACATGGGGCTTTGTATCGAAAACTCGTGGCTGGTTGCTCCCTTTTCCAGTTATTTTCGTCTGCATTCACCTACTATACTAACAACCTCATCCCCATTCTTGTGCTCATAAAACACGTGTAGTATATTATGCATGCACACCACTCACATACAGACACGATTCATCTAATGGCAAAAAACACACACACACACACACACGATGCATCCTCTCCCAATACACTATCTCTTCCAACACACACACACACACACACACACGATGCATCCTCTCCCAATACACTATCTCTTCCAGCACACACACACACACACACACACACTGAAGTACCCGAGCCATCCTCCTATATAAATCACTGAACGCCTGCCTGCCTGCCTGCCTCAAGTTCGGGGTCTCAGCAGAAGACGACGAGGGGGCTGACCGGGTGAGGGAAGCAACATTTAATTTAGCAAGTGTAATAGTAAGCAATTAGACCAGCGTCGCCGTGACCAATGCAGGGACGTGACGCGCCTCCTCCCACCCTCCAGCCATTATCAACTTCTTACACAGCCGCAACATAAATCTCGCTCGCCGTCCCGCCCGTATAAATCTCGTAGGTAGGACCCTGAGATGCCCCGACTAGCTGGCTGGCTGGCTGGTAGGATGGGTCGTGTCGCGTTCCTCTGCCCTCGTATCGAATAGGTAGAGAGAGGGAGATATTTCTGCATTTGTTTTATTTTATATCTTTTACGGGGTTACTTGACGTAGGTTGGATATGGATTTGGTTATAGGCTGCGTTAGGATAGCTTGGTTCAAGTTTGGTTGGCTTGGGTTAAATTTGTTTGGGTCACAGAATTGGTTGTGTTGTTGGAGTTGGATTGGATCATTATTTTGAAGTGAGATTGGGTTTTCCTGAATATGATGAGAAATGTTTGGTTGGGTTGGATGAGTTAGTTTACGTTATCTAATGGCATTACAGTTAATAAGGAGCAACGTGATTATTCTAAGAAGATAAAAGAGAGGCATACATACATCCCTATACTGGCAGGATAAGAGATTTAGGACTAATACTGCCTGGTACTCCTTCTGTAGTGGATGGTCCTCCTCTCTTTCTCTCTGTTTTCCACCCTCCCTCCCCCTCTCTCTATCTCTCTGTCTACCATCCTCACTCACTCACTCTCTCTCTCTCTCTCTCTCTCTCTCTCTCTCTCTCTCTCTCTCTCTCTCTCTCTCTCTCTCTCTCTCTCTCTCTCTCTCTCTCTCTCTCTCTCATTTTTCCACGGGGCGAGTCCTAATAACAGGCGGGCGGGACTGGTGGTTATCGGTACAGCTTCGACAGATTATATGTAATAATTATTCATAATTTTCCTGTAAATGTACACTTACTTGACATGGGGGCCTCGAGCGTCAACCTATTAGGACGTGGGTCGGGTTTTTATAATGCACTCCCAGTTGGTTGTCCGTCACTCCCTCGGCATTACAGCCACACACTTCTCTCTACCTCTTATCGGGTTTTCTTTCCTTTGCAGAGTTGCGGATTATTTCAATTTCTTGTTTATCCTCTTCGAACTCTAATACTTCAATCCTCCCTCCCTTTCCTCTCTCTCTCTCTCTCTCTCTCTCTCTCTCTCTCTCTCTCTCTCTCTCTCTCTCTCTCTCTTTTGTGTGTGTGTGTGTGTGTATCTCTTTTTCTAATTCAAAGTGAAAGAGTATCAACATTATTCCCCTGGTCTGATTAATGTGCATGTTTTGCAACCAGGACTGTAACTAAACTTTAGAACTTTCCATCAGCCATTGAAACTCTCCCCTCTCTCTGTCTGAAGCTCCAAGAACCCAAACATTGATGGTAGTACGATTACTCATTTTTTTTTTCAAGCAATTTATCACTAAAGCAATTAAGTTATTAAGCTGCCTAAAGTATTTACAAATTATAGCCAATAATCTGTATTCGTTATCAACTATTTTTATTCTAAAATAATTTTTCAGTCATATATCTTTTACTATGAGCCCAAGACATCGATGAGAATAGAACAATCCTTTGAGCACAGAGTAGCTGTTGTGAAGAATGTATAAATAAGGTCTTTGAAATAGCTGATAAATTATAATTATGAGGGAACACGTCCAAAAGTCAGGTAGCATTTATGAATATATTTCTCTATTTCTGCGTTATCTTACCGATTATTTTCAGACGTATTAATGTAAGAAGGGAAAATACAAAATTATATTATACGAATTGTGTGCGAGCTTCATGTCTTCATTGTACATTTCAATATTTTCTGTTCCTCATTAGTGCAAAGTTCCAACACTGTGGCTAACTTTGGCGAAAATGATGATGGTTAGGTTATCGGTGTATATGATATTCCCCTCTCACTTTCCCCGGCCTGGTAAGTCTCTGTTTGTACAGTCACGAACACTAATAAGAATACAGCTTAAGTTGAAGCTTTGAACAGTCCAAATCACCGATGAACTAATTCCAGTGGAGATCTTATTTTGAATTTATTACCTGTCTCTCGGTATTCGAAGCACACCTGAATACTTATTAATGCTCTTGACTGTACATCACATTAAGAGGTAATCAATCTCTTGTCAGGGAGGGCTATTGATTCCTCTAATTTACACAACAAAACATGTCCCTAATACGTACTTATACATACCTGGCAAAATTAGATGAAATCGATTAGGTCTTCACAATCTAATGACATGCAGCTGATTGATTACCGCCGCCTTTTGTTCATGTAATCGACAAATAAACACGAACTAAATAATTATGACAAGCTATTTCAGTATTCCAGAGAGTAGTAAAATTCAAACCAAAAGGGAAGTAAATACACAGATATCAACAAAATGAAAACCATAAAGTATATAATTCTTCCCCTATAAATCGACACCGGTTTACCTATATTCTGTATTTCCCTATAAAGTCGGAGTTTATACCTATATTCTGTATTTCCCTATAAAGTCGGCGTTTATACCTATATTCTGTATTTCCCTATAAAGTCGGCGTTTATAGCCTATATTCTGTATTTCCCTATAAAGTCGGAGTTTATACCTATATTCTGTATTTCCCTATAAAGTCGGCGTTTATACCTATATTCTGTATTTCCCTATAAAGTCGGCGTTTATACCTATATTCTGTATTTCCCTATAAAGTCGGAGTTTATACCTATATTCTGTATTTCCCTATAAAGTCGGCGTTTATACCTATATTCTGTATTTCCCTATAAAGTCGGCGTTTATACCTATATTCTGTATTTCCCTATAAAGTCGGAGTTTATACCTATATTCTGTATTTCCCTATAAAGTCGGCGTTTATACCTATATTCTGTATTTCCCTATAAAGTCGGCGTTTATACCTATATTCTGTATTTCCCTATCGCCATACACTCCTAATTACACACTCATTATCCTCTTTACCCGTTCAGTGATGCTGGTCCATTCACATATATATTTTTATCTTTACCTGAGTGCCGGTGTGTTTAGAAGTGCTTGAGAAGGATGGTCACTAATTCCGTGTTGGGAGTCTGTACGGGACACGATGTAACCTCACGCCTCAACCTCTTCTTATAATACCGGTCCCTCTCTGCCTCCTTCCAACCTCTATAATATCTCCTCCCCCCCCCCATTCCCTGCTTCTATTTTTTTTTATTTTTGTGTGTGTGTATGTGTGTGTGTTATAATATTTTTCCCCCATTCCTGCTTCGATTTTTTTTTTTTTTGTTGTTCAGTGAGCGTCATGATTCACAAGTATCCTCCACCCAATGCTTTCCTTACCTACCTGTACATACATACCTCACGTCCCTCACCTTCCCCTCCATCTTTATACCCCAAGGCCTCACTGAACCTCCCCACTCGTCCTCTGTCACCAACCTCAGAACTTCATCCATTTCCCTAATATGTATCTTTGTTTTTACATTTTTTACATTATTATTATTATTATTTTTGTTTATTATTATTATTTTTTTAAATCATTATCTACTGGACATTGCAAGTTTATCTCTTCTTAGACGCGGCCACCCCGTCCACACCCCTCGCCGCGCACCGAACCGCCCCGCAACTACTGCCGATTCTATGTAACCCAATCACCACTCAAAAAATATTCAGAGTTCAAAAGCTCGATTTTTTTTCATCCATATTAATTGAAAATAGAGATACAAATGTTTTGAGACATGCAACTCACGAAAATGACTAATTTTTTTTTTTTTTTTTTTTTTTTTTTCAGAGCTCAGAAATGAGCATCGGGTGTAGCTAGTGATCGAAATGAGGTTTGTAATATTATTTGTAGCAATGAGGAGAGGCATGAGGAGGAAAGATAAGGATTATAACAGGGAAAGAAAGTTCAGACAAGGGGAAAGATGCGATGGACGAAGGGAAGGAAAAGTGGGATAAAGGGAAGGAAAGGGAGATAGAGGGAAGGAAAGGGGGATAGAGGGAAGGAAAGGGGGATAGAGGGAAGGGAAGGGGTGAATGACGAAAGGGAAGGCGTAGGAAGGTAGTACGTTGTTGGAGATGGAGGCAGGGAAGAAGAAGGGGGTAAGGGAGAAAAAGAGGCTGATAAGTAGGAGGGAGGGAAGAGAGTGAAGGAGGAGGTGTTAAGGAAGGAGGGAAAGAGGGTAGGGAGGGTGAAGATGGAGAATTCTGAACTAGAGTGGGAGAGGGATGGTGAGAGGGGAGAGGGATGGTGAGAGAGGAGGGGAACGAGGGAGGGAGAACGAGTGAAGAAAGTCAAATGAAGTGGTGGAAGAAGAAGGAGGAGGGGGAGGAGGAGGGGGGGATGGAGGAGGAGGGGAGGGAGGAGGGGAGGGAGGAGGAGGAGGAGGGAGGAGGAGGAGGGGGGAGGGGGAGGAGGAGGAGGGGAGGGAGGAGGAGGAGGGGGGAGGAGGAGGAGGGGGGAGGAGGAGGAGGAGGAGGGGGGGAGGGGGGGAAGGGGAGGGGGAGGACCGTCACACATTGCCAACGTTGCCAAAACATTATTGTGTCACTAAAGAAGTAAGTGTTTTTACCTCCCCTGCCAGGTAAATATAGTCGGTGGTAGAGTCACTCACTGGCTACAGACGAGACAAACTACCTGGAGAATGTATCAAGGCTTAAAATAACACAACATAACATACATAAGCAACAACAACAACAACTCTGGAAAACAACCATCGTCTAAAATAACAGAACATATCATTATAAACAACAAACAAACAAACAAATAACAGAACATATCATTATAAACAACAACTATAATCAACTCTGGAACACAACCTTTGTCTATCGTTCAAAATAACAGAACATATCATAAACAATTATAGTAAACTCTGGAATACAACTGAAATCCATCGTAATTCCCCCTTACCATGTCTTATGTTCCTTCAAAGGCAATTTTATGTCTAGGTATCTCACACGAACCTGGACATGAGTTTGGACTTCTTTTTTCGTTTCACTGGTTCGGACATTAATTAAAGGGGACTTCTTGGACTATAGACCTCACCTTTCTCAATAGGGGAAATAGTAGGGAACATAGTATACCAAACGAATGCACAAAACTAATGAAGGAGAAAAGAGATAAATACATAAATATAAACAAGCAAACGAAGCTTAAGTATATCGAAGATGCTGTATTTATGTGCTACCCTGGAAGTTCAGTGCGATGAAATAATAAATGTCAATCTTATTTTCCTTACACTATTATATTTCCTCTTAACAGGCGACAAAAAGACCATAATCAGGTTTGTGGCTTCACTGTTACTGGTTGTTTAACTTTGTAAATGAAGCGACTCCAACACACACTACGTCACAGCCACATTGCTCTCCTGTCAGCAGCCTCGCCTCATCTCTGCTACTGCCAACAACTTGTTAAGGAAAATATCATGAATCAAAGAGGTAATATTATAAAATCGTACCAATAAATATTTGTTTTTCTTTGTGATATTTGAATAATTCTTTTCTTACAATACATAAGTGTAAATTGTATTAAAATTTTCCAACCAAGACGTGATTCCTTATCATAACAATTACAAGCAGCAGTCAGACAGCGATGGAAAACTGTATGAGTTGTCTAAGAATGAGTTCAATCTAAGTATTCATTTTCACTTATGTTGTAAGGTATAGAAAATTAGGGCTCATTTACTCTTCAGGAGTAATGGAAGCCACTGAAGATAATATAATTTAAAGCAGCGCCAAGGACGACACGGGAAAACATTTAATGAAGAAGAACGACAAACACAAGATGCTGAATGGAGCTGTGTGTGTAAAATAGAGAAACAACAAATGCAGGAGGAGATGTAGAAGCAGTGAGACATTAAAGTATCTCCAGCAGGACAGGGAACAGCAGGGTCAGCATAATAACTATCAGAAATGGGAACAGCAGAAGCAGAAGCAGGAGGAGGAGGAGGAGGAGGAGGAAGAGAAGGAAGAGGGGGAGGAGAAAGGGAGGGCGAGGGAGGGTCTCCGGGACTCTGCCTGATATGGCGCATCGATTTTTAATTGAGCTTCATTCCGGTCAGCAGCTGCTCCTCCAGGGTAATTACCAGCCGGCTCCCCGCGACACTCACTTGGGACTAAAAATCCAGGGTTGGGCAGACAGCTGGAAGAGACGGCAACTGACGGAAAAAAACAGAGGAAAAGTGATGAATATACAGAAAGACAGGAAATGGAGAAACGAATATAGTAAATCAGAAGAAAGTATTACGATCTTCATCTGCCACATTTGTGTATATATATATATATATATTGTTACGGAACGATGTAACACCACTGTGAAAGGTGGGTAGTCAAGATGTGTATATATATAATTATATATATATATATATATATACAGAGAGAGAGAGAGAGAGAGAGAGAGAGAGAGAGAGAGAGAGAGAGAGAGAGAGAGAGAGAGAGGGAGGGAGAGAGAGAACTAAGTATCCATATAAAGAGTACGTCAGGAGTGAGAGAGATGCAGATCAGAGACAGGTGGAGACAGTAAAGGTCGGGTAGTGTCAAATCCAAGGGAGGCTGAAGGTTGGACGAGGGCGAGATGGAGCGACAGATTGGCTCTATGTATTGCCATGAAGGCCAGAGAAGACAGCAAGTACGAGGCCAGGAGGAGGAGGAGGAGGAGGAGGGAAAGCTTACCAGAATACCTCGAAAATAGACGGGAGGCCGGAATACTACTGGGAAGGAGAGAAGAGAGAGGAAAAGAGGGAAGAGGGAGGGGGGAGGAATGGAGACGGGAGGAATGGAGGGGGGGGGGGGAGGAATGGAGGGGGGGGGGAGGAATGGAGGGGGGGGGGGAGGAATGGAGGGGGGGGGAAATAATAAGAGGGAGAGAGGGAAGAGAAGAACGATGTAATGACAATGAAAATGAAAGGAAGCATAAATAGGAAGACATAATTTATACAGTAAGAACAAAACTTATTCACACAAACATGAAAAAAAAAAAATATATATATATATATATATATATATATATATATATATATATATATATATATATATATATATATATATATATATATATATATATATATATATATATATATATATATATATATATATATATATATATATGTAAAAGAACTTAGAGCCAGTCAGCCAGTCAGTTATCCAACCAGACAGACAGACAAGAAATGAGAGAAAGAATCGTGTAGCCAAGGAGAGGAGGAAAGAGAAGGGCGCGAGTGAGATAGGCGAGAGACGGCCGTAAGGAAGGAGGGAGGAACTGGGAGAGCCTCGTTCAACTCACATCTAAGGGCAGTATCTCGGGAGCAGAGTAGGAGGAGGAGGAGGAGGAGGAGAGGGGCCAGTGGTGTGTAGTGATGACGCAGGGAGGGGGAGAGTGAAGGAAGGAAAGGGAAATAGACAGAGAGAAGACAAAGACAAGTGAAAAGATAGAAAAACATAAAACAGTATATTATTGTAGATAAAAAAGAGACATATAGAGATAATATTATGTGTGAAGGGATGACGGAGGGAGTGAAGGAAGGAAAGGGAAATAGACAGATAGAAGACAAAGACAAGCGAAAAGATAGAAAGACATAAAACAGTACATTACGATAGACACAATGATAGACAGACATACATACCGAAAGGGGGAGTGAAGGAAGGTGAGAGAAACAGACAGAAGACAAAGACAAGCAGAAAAACATCGACTGTAAATACAAAGACAGATATAAAGACAGATAGAGAGATGTGTGGAGTGATGACGGAGAGAGTAAAGAAAAGGAGAGAGAGAGAGAGACAGACAAATGAAGAATAACATAGGCAACGGAGATATATCCAGACAAACAGATACACAGACGGACAGACAGACAGACAAACATGGAGGCAGAGAGGCAGACAGAATGATAACAGAGATAAGATTAGTGAAGGAGAGAAAAATAAATAGTCATAAAAGAGGTAGACAGGAAGACAGACAAAGATATGAAAGTGAAAAGAGGGAGTAGAAAAAGAGAGGGATGACGGGGAGAGAGACAGACACTCAGAGATGACGGGGAAATATGCAGTGTGTGAAGGAAAGGGAGTGAGACAGACAGACAGACAGACAGACAGCTTAATGAAGTAGAGATGAGAGGATTGAAAGAAGGAAAAACAGTCAGACAAAAAGACACGTAGATGGAGAGATTAATATTGATGATGAGAGACGAAGGGAGTAAAAGAAGAAAAATATGACTGGCAAACAGACATTCAAGCAAGACAAACCGAGCAAGACAAGGGTTGAAGAAAAGAGGATTGAGAAAAGAAAAAGAGGATGACTAAATAAGAAGAGATATGGACGAAAATGCTTAATTAATGATAAATCAAATGGATATGAAATATAAAAAAAAATATGGAGACCAGAGTAACAAAATATTCAATACTTATGTAAAGGCAAAAGAAATGGGGACTCACTCAGAGAAAGGAAAGAAAAAGGTACTGAACGACTGCACGTCTGAGAGAGCAGAAGTTTGGGTAGAACGAAGTTGAAGAGAAAAGAACGTGAGTGCATGAGGGGCTGCGGAATGAGACTGAAAGATGGTGAGAGAGTGGGTGAAAGTGTGTGTGCATGTCTGTGATGTGAGTGTGTGAATGAAAGTATGTGGGTAAGGGTGTGGCATAGAGAGTGTGGGCAAAAGCGTGGCAGAGGAAGTGTGGGTTCTGAGAGACTATGGGTGAAAGAGAAAGGTGAAAATGAGAAGTGGGTAGGAGAGAGCGTAGACTGTGTGTGTGTGTGGGTGAGATGATTAGGTAGGGGAGAACTCAAAATATGTGGCTGAGAGCGAAGAGCGAAGGTGCAGTAAGATTGAAGTGGGTACAAGAAGGCGCTGTGTGTGTGTGTGTGTGTGTGTGTGTGTGTGTGTGTGTTTGGAACTTTGCGTGTTCTTATTCACGCGTCTATGTACAAAACTTTGTCTATTTGGTGATGTAGTACGTACTCGTGTCGAAAAAACATCAAAGGCAAGATAAATCATTGACTATATTGATACATACGGTAAACACTTAAAGAGAAAATATATGAGAATTCTTTTGAGAATGAACTGACAAACCAACGTGGATGTGAATATGTGTGAATTAGGCCACAATATCATCGATACTACGAATGATATAATGTTTAATGACTGAATGTATAAATGTAGAAAGTGTGTTGTACCGTCTGTGGCTTCATCGCATCGTAGAAGAATAAACATGAAAATAAAAATTCCTCTCTCAGAAAAAAGTCAACAAAACTCTCTGTACTGTGAGCTTCCGCCTTCAGTTTCCCCCAACCAAAGTTGCGGTAAAATTTAAGACACATAAACGGATCAACACACAAAAAACTCTTTACCAACTCTTCCTTGTGCCCGGCGGAGTGCGTGCAGACGATGTTTGTAGAAAATTACTGAGGAATCTAAAAAGTTGGCATTGCACCGTTTCCCCAAAAAATATATTATACATTATGAAAGTATATGCATCTCACCGCAGGGATATATATGCTCAACTAAGGCGAGAACCTGATTAGGACCCTGAAATATTATGATGAACCCTCAAGGACGCAAGCAAGCAAGCAAGCAAGTAGGTAATCTCGCTTCTAGGACCTCTGCGATTCACTCACCCTCTTCCCAGCTTGGTACTTCCCAGCCTTCAGTAACTCTCACCTTCATCACCTCCTTACCTCAACCACTTTGTCACCGTCATATATACACCTCCTAAAGTCACCTCCTTCCCCATTTACCACCTCCGGCCCTCCACCACCTTATACCTCCTCCACCATCTCCTCACCTTCATCCTTTTCCTTTCATCACCTTCTCATCAGTACCACCATCCCGTCTCCAATGACACGCACAGATAAACTAAAAACAAAATATAGTTGGATATTTACCCCAATCACTACGCATCGGTACCCCCCCCCACCCCCCCACCCCCATCGCAATGTTTACAACCGGGGGAGCAGGAAAAGGTCACAACATCAAAGGCCACCAGCAGTCTCTCATTAACCAAAATCCCAGATCGCACAGAGTTAATGAGTCAGTCCAAGTCACCCTTATATACAGGAAGGTCTCCCTCTCCCCAGACTTCTTAACAACTTACTTCTTCTTATCTGACGACATATATTTTGACTACAACCCTCACATGACAACCCCCAACAAACTACCTCCATTTGACGACCCTCAACATACGACCTCTATTTGACAACCCCCAACAAGACGACCTCTATTTGACAACCCCAACAAGACGACCTCCACTTGACAACCCTCAACAAGCGACCTCTATTTGACAACCCCCAACAAGACGACCTTCACCATCTGACTAGACTCACATGACGACCTTCTCACAAGACTACCGCCAACCAAACGACCCTGTAGTTAGAAGCCCCACTCCATCTGACGACCCTAAATCTGACAGTCCCGAAGCTAACAACTCCCATACTATATCCTTACCCATGCTATCTCCTACCTTCTCTCCATCCCTACTCCTCCTAACTACTTTTTTCCTTCCCAACTTCTACTTTTCCAGCCAAACAACTCTTACTTCCCTTCCTCCTCTTTCCGAGAAGAGTGGAAGTAGGAGAGGAGAGAAATGAGCAAGCAACGAGGCTAAAGGAGAATGAAAATAGTACGAGAAGTTAAAGAGAAGGGAGGGTAAGAGGAAAGAGACCAGAGAGGAAGGAAAATCATGACAAACCAAAGAGAAGAGAAGAGAAAGAAAAGAGGGGAAGAGGAAAAAATCTAAGGAATAGGAACAGAGGTCAAAGGAATAGGGAAAAGGGCTAAAGAAGATGAAAAGAGGGGAGAAACCACTGAGAAACAGGAACCAGGCCAAAGAAGAATGAATAA